>CM021105.1:510108245-510256697 GCA_007115665.2 Sequoiadendron giganteum
GTTTAAGGGTTCAGTGATTAAGAGAGTATAGGGGTTGAGGGATTAGGTTTTAAGGGTTGAGGGTTTAGGGTTGAGGGATTAAGAGGGTATAGGGGTTGAGGGATTAGGGTTTAAGGGTTGAGGGTTGAGGGTTGAGGGATTAAGAAGGTATAGGGGTTGAGGAATTAGGGATTAAGCGTTGAGGGATTAAGAGGGTATAAGGGTTGAGGGATTAGGGTTTAAGGGTTAAGGGATTAGGGTTTAAGGGTTAAGAGATTAAGAGGGTATAGGGGTTAAGGGTTGATGGATTAGGGTTTAAGGGTTAACAGGGTATAGGGTTGAGGTATTAGGGTTTAAGGGTTGAGGGATTAAGAGGGTATAGGGGTTGAGGGATTAGGGTTTAAGAGTTGATGGATTAGGTTTCAAGGGTTGAGGGATTAAGAGGGTATAGGAGTTGAGGGATTAGGGTTTAAGGGTTGAGGGATTAGGGTTTAAGGGTCTAGGATTGAGGGTTGAGGGATTAAGAGGGTATAGGGGCTGAGGGATTAGGGTTTAAGGGTTGACGGATTAATAGGGTATAGGGGTTGAGGGATTAGGCTCTAAGGGTTGAGGGATTAAGAGGGTATAGGGGTTGAGGGATTAGGGTCTAAGGGTTGAGGATTGAGGGATTAATAGGGTATAGGGGTTGAGGGATTAGTCTTTAAGGGTTGAGGGTTAGGGGTTGAGGGATTAAAAGGGTATAGGGATTGAGGGATTAGGGTTTAAGGGTTGAGGATTGAGGGTTGACGGATTAAGAGGGATTAGGCATTGAGGGATTAGGGTTTAAGGGTTGAGGGTTGAGGGATAAAGAGGGTATAGGGATTGAGGGATTAGGGTTTAAGGGTTGAGGGATTCAGAGGGTATAGGGGTTGAGGGATTATGGTTTAAGGGTTGAGGATTGAGGGTTAAGGAATTAGGGTTTAAGGGTTGAGGGTTGAGGGTTGAGGGATTAAGAGGGTATAGGGATTGAGGGATTAGGGTTTAAGGGTTGAGGATTGATGGTTGAGGGATTAAGAGGGTATAGGGGTTGAGGGATTAGGGTTTAAGGGTTGAGGGTTGGGGTTTGAGGGATTAAAAGGGTATAGGGGTTGAGGGATTAGGGTTTAAGGGTTGAGGATTGATGGTTGAGGGATTGAGAGAGTATAGGGGTTGAGGGATTAGGGTTTAAGGGTTGAGGGATTAAGAGGGTATAGGGATTGAGGGATTAGGGATTGAGGGATTAGGGTTTAATGGTTCAGGGTTGAAGGTTGGGGGATTAATAGGGTATAGGGATTGAGGGATTAGGGTTTAAGGGTTGAGGGTTGAGTAATGAGGGATTAAGAGGGTATAGGGATGGAGGGATTAGTATTTAAGGGTAGAGGATTGAGGGTTGAGGGATTAAGAGGGATTAGGGGTTTAAGGATTAGGGTTTAAGGGTTGAGGATTGATGGTTGAGGGATTAAGAGGGTATAGGGGTTGAGGGATTAGTGTTTAAGGGTTGAGGGTTGAGGGATTAAGAGGGTATCGGGATAGAGGGATTAAGGTTTAAGGGTTGAGGATTGAGGGTTGAGGGATTAAGAGGGTATACGTATTGAGGGATTAGGGTATAAGCGTTGAGGATTGATGGTTGAGGGATTAAGAGGGTATAGGGGTTGAGGGATTAGGGTTTAAGGGTTGAGGGTTGAGGGTTGAGGGATTAAGAGGGTATCGGGATTGAGGGATTAGGGTTTAAGGGTTAAGGATTGAGGGTTGAGGGATTAAGAGGCTATAGGGGTTGAGGGTTGAGGGATGAGGGATTCAAAGGGTATAGGGATTGAGGAATTGAGGGATTAGGGTTTAAGGGTTGAGGATTGAGGGTTGAGGGATTAAGAGGGATTATGGGTTGAGGGATTAGAGTTGAGGGATAAGGGATTAAGAGGGTATAGGGATTGAGGGATTACGGTTTAAGGGTTGAAGATTGACGGTTGAGAGCATAAGAGGGATTAGGGGTTGAGGGATTAGTGTTTAAGCGTTGAGGGATTAGGGTTTATAGGTTGAGGTATTTAGAGGGTATATTTTGATTAGGGTTTAAGGGTTGAGTGATTAAGAGGGTATAGGGGTTGACGGATTAGGGTTTAAGGGTTGAGGGTTTAGCGTTGAGGGATTAAGAGGGTATAGGGGTTTAGTGATTAGGGTTCAAGGGTTGAGGGTTGAGGGTTGAGGGATTAAGAGGGAATAGGGGTTGAGGGATTAGGGTTTAAGCATTGAGGGATTAAGAGGGTATAAGGGTTGAGGGATTAGGGTTTAAGGGTTAAGGGATTAGGGTTTAAGGGTTAAGGGATTAAGAGGGTATAGGGGTTAAGGGTTGATGGATATTTCGTTCAAGGGTTAAGGGGGTATAGGGGTTGAGGTATTATGGTTTAAGGGTTGAGGGTTGAGGGTTTAAGGGTTGAGGGATTAAGAGGGTGTAGGGGTTGAGGGATTAGGGTTTAAGGGTTGAGGGATTAGGTTTCAAGGATTGACGGATTAAGAGGGTATAGGAGCTGAGGGATTAGGGTTTAAGTGTCAAGGGATTAGGGTTTAAGGGTTCAGGATTGAGGGTTGAGGCATTAAGAGGGTATAGGGGTTGAGGAATTAGGGTTTAAGGGTTGAGGGATTAGGGTTTAAGGGTTGAGGGATTAAGAGGGTATAGGGGTTGAGGGATTAGGGTTTAGGGGTTGAGGGATTAAGAGGGTATAGGGGTTGAGGGATTATGTTTTAAGGGTTGAGGGTTTAGGGTTGAGGGATTAAGAGGGTATAGGGGTTGAGGGCTAAGGGTTTAAGGGTTGAGGGTTGAGGGTTGAGGGAATAAGAGGGTATAGGGATTGAGGGATTAGGGTTGAGGGATTAAGAGGGTATAGGGTTGAGAGATTAGGGTTTAGGGTTGAGGTTTGAGGGTTGAGGGATTAAGAGGCTATAGGGGTTGAGGGATTAGGGTTTAAGGGTTGAGGGTTGAGGGTTGAGGGATTAAGGGGGTATAGGATTGAGGGATTAGGGTTTAAGGGTTGAGGATTGATGGTTGAGGGATTAAGAGGGTATAGGGGTTGAGGGATTAGGGTTTAAGGGTTGAGGGTTGAGGGATGAAGAGGGTATAGGGATTGAGGGATTAGGGTTGAAGGGTTGAGGATTGAGGGTTGAAGGATTAAGAGGCTATAGGGGTTGAGGGATTAGGGTTTAAGGGTTGAGGGTTGAGGGATGAGGGATTAAGAGGGTATAGGGATTGAGGGATTAGGGTTCAAGGGTTGAGGGATTAAGAGGGTATAGGGATTGAGGGATTAGGGTTTAAGGATTAAGGATCTCTCTTTCTCCCACTCTCCCCCTCTATCCCTCTCTCTTTATGTCCCACTCTCCCGTCTATCCCTCTCTCTCTATCTTCCACTCTCTCCTTCTCCCTCCCTTTCTATCTCCCAGTCTCCCCTCTCTCCCTCCCACTCTATCTCCCACTCTCTCCCTCTCTCTTTCTCCCACTCTCCCCCTCTATCCCTCTCTCTCTATCTCCCAGTCTCCCCTCTCTCCATCCCACTCTATCTCCCACTCTCTCCATCTCTCTTTCTCCCACTCTCCCCATCTCTCTTTCTCCCAATCTCCCCCTCTCTCCCTCCACTCTATCTCCCACTCTCTCACTCTCTCTTTCTTCCACTCTCTCCTTCTCCCTCCCTTTCTATCTTCCACTCTCCCCCTGTCTCACTCCCACTCTCTCAAAAACTCCTATACTCTAAAAAATACACTAAGAAAATGAAATTTCACATAACGCGCCCGCGTTATAACGCGAGCGCATTTAGTAGTCCACTAAAATGGTAAAAAAATCTATATACCCATGATTTGAAGGCCCACAATCTACAAATTCCCCTGGTTCTGCGCGTGCTCCGACAAAAAGCATCTTTTTCACATTCCATCACCTTTTCCATGATCTTTTTACCACCTTTGCATGAAATAGCAGAGTTTCCACATTGAAAGACATATAATATCAATTGAAGTTTGAATTCAATTGAAAACTGATATAGAATTGAAGTGTGGAAGGGAACAAGCTTTTGAACAAGTCAAATTATTGTGGAGTTTGAAGAAAGAAGAAGCTAAGGCTACATAATTGGGTTGAACTCCTCCATTTGAAAGTCTAGTTTTTAAGGTATGTGAAGTCTTTACAAATTTTCTTTCATTCTATTATGGCTTGCTTTCATTTTTTGTTTGTCATTATAACCTTAGGTTGTCAATGCACATTTTAAATTACCAAATTATATACACAATTAGTTACACTTGCCAATTACCATCTTACACTTGCCAATTATAGAAATTCAAAACAATTTACCAAAATTCATCCTTTAAGACAACTCCAAGCCTCTCCCATTCATCTAAAGGGTCCAAACACCTTCCAATACCTCTGCACAAACTGATGCAGTACACAGGAAGAAATCAACACCTTTCTTGACACACGCATTCAACTATATTTCCTTTCACAAAACATTTGATTCGTATACTCAAATTAGCATCAAGAGTTCCCAATTACTTAAGGACCTTCAAAATACCTTCAAAAATCTTTAAAATAACTGATTACAATCAACTAGGTTCCTCAAAACATCAACCAATGATTATGTCATTCACAAGTTGTTTAGTTCTAGGTCTCAAAACAAGATAATTTCTAGGTCTTAGGACCTTACCTACTCAACTAGGCTTCCAATACAAGAACCCCCATTTTTCAAAGCAAAGAGGGAGGGTTTATAGAAACTCCTATACCCGGGCCTTCCCAGACCATTCCAAAGCATCAAACATCTTCAAAATACCCTACACAAGTTCAAAAGTTCATTACATAGACCACTCCTGCAACAATTGATGGGGAGTCTTATCTTTCAATAGCAATATTGCTCTTCCCAAGACCTATTCTCTAGTCTTCCTAGGGTATTCCTCCCTACCCTACTTAGGGATCCCTTCTAAACCCCTCTCACCTCATAAGACTCTCCACCAATTTCAAATTCTTCACCATTGCTCTCAATTCACCACTAAGCTTCCGTGGGCTCCACACTGACCCAAAGTGTCCTAACCACTCCAAGTGCTAGGAAAGAGTATTCTCACTATCCCATTGTTTATTTGACTCCTCAATGATCCATCTCATAGGATTCTTTCACCTTGTACCCATCGCTTTCTTGAAAAACCCAATTTTAGGCCTTGTAGCCTTTTGCCCAATTAAGCCTCCTAGACCCGTTTTCTTGGTTTTTCTCAAAAACGGTCTTAACAACCCCAAAATATTTTTATAGATTATTTCTAGTGGTACCCTAGGCTTTAATATTTACCATATTTTTAGTCCCTTTGGCATCTGTACATAGGACTGTCCTCATACCCCCTATTTTCAAGGGTTTCTAGGGTTCTGGCTCCTTTTTCCAACTTTGAGGGCTTCAATGACCTCCTCAACTCTCCTCCTTACACAAACATGTATGGAAACATGTTCCCACACTCTCTTGCTCTTGATTGGCACAAACTAGTCCATTTAGCAACTTTCTTTACTGTTGTCCTCTCCAAGCCACTAGCCAAAATGCACTCGCACTCGCCTAGTTCTTGATGAATTCACCATCTCCCCTGCAAACCAAGACACAACACACCATATGTACATTTTAAAAAAAGTCCCCTAATTGATTCCAAGTGGCCATGGTAGCCTTTCCATAGGAATTCAAGTGGGGATCATTATTTCCAAAAACTGGCCTTAACCGGCTATGAGACCAAAAACTCTAAAAACTTGCAAAACAGAAAGCAATTGAACTAAATGGTTAATATAATGCTTCACACAGTAATTAAGTGACACAATTGAAATACTAAAAGCATTAGACATGTCCTTTCAATCCATTCTTGACTGGATGAAGCCACAAAAACAAAAAATCAATGAAATTTGCACTCTTCCAACTCACAAATTCCCCTTCCAAAACTCCAAATCGTACAATAGATTTACCACATTCTCAATTAGGGTTTTTCTAACCTTATATACCTTTCTCCCACATGCTAGGACCCTTCGGTTGGGCTTAGAGCATCATTAATGCCCTTTTCCCACTTTTAGGACAAATTGCCAAGTCTACACTGACTAATTTGCCCAATTTCATCATTCAGGCTTCTCCAAAATTCAAGGCTCTAGACTACCCTAAGTTTGCCTTAACTCACACATAAATGAAGCCTTCAATGACATATATTTTTCAATTATCTTGAATGGATACATTTTTTAGGAACTAATATTCATCTCATTACCATGGTATAGATAAAATTATCCGCCATGCCAAAAAAAAAGACAAAGGGGAAACTAATAGACGAAGAGAACGAAACCTTGAAAGAAAAGGAGAGATTTTAGGTGGTGTCATATCGTGAAAAGAAGAAATTGGAAACGATTGATGAAAACAACCCGATTGTAGAGGAACCTCAACCGTAAAAAAAAGAACAGGAATTGGCAGCACAAAAGGCACGAATGCAAAAGCATCATCATAAGATAGATTCAGATACCATAGTTGGAGACACACCCTCTACGACAAGTGAATATGAAGGGACACCATTAATCACAAGCGAATATGGAGGGACACCATCTAGCACAAGTGAATATGGACGGACACCATCTACTACAAGTGAATATGGAGGGACACCATTTACCACAAGTGAATATTGTTGGACACCATCCAACACATTTCAAGTTGAGAGTACATCATCACTCGAAATTGACAAAGAAGGTATGCCATCATTCCCATGTGAACCTCAAGGTATGTCTTCTTCTCCACCCTCGATCGAAGGTATGCAATCTAGCCCACCTCAATTAAATATTGATGAAATTCCTAATGTTGAGATGTATGTACCTAGGAGAACACCACCAAGAATTTTGCATAGAAAGCCAAAGTATTTGATTAATATTGATGATGATATTTTGCAGCACATGGAAGGTAAGATTTCAACATGCACTTGTAGAAGATATGCTGAAGGGATTTGGGAATGATTCTTTGAAAGGCTAAATGAGACTGCAAGATGTCAACTATTTGTTAAAATGATGCGGGGTGTAAAGTATAGGAACATCATGAAGACTCTTGGGTTGAGAACATCAAATGCATCGAGTGAAGACACTATTGTGAAGAATCTAATGGCTGCTTATGAGAGTGTGGGTAAGACCTCACACTCAAAGGATAGTAATGTCACCTGACGTGTCATTACATTGACTTTGGTAAGTTGTCAAACAAAGAGAGCTCACCTAATTAAAAAGACTAGTGAAAAAATAGGAATTAGTAGAAAGACTTTATCAAGAGCCATTCAAAGGTGGCAAAGAATTGAGGGAAATGATAGAAATGAATTATGGGAATTCTCGGGGAGACTGCCACAAAAAGATAAAAAAGTTGTCGAAGCCTTGAGAACACTAATTGAAGAGTATTGGAAGAATAACACAAGGCCATCTCCAAATCAAAGGGATGTGGTAAGAAGGAGGATCGGTAGTCGGAATCGTGAGCCATCTCCAAAGAATTTTTTGGATATGACTCAAACCCAATTTTTTCAGAAATTTGAAAATGATTATCCTCAAATTAGTATTTCTCAAAGATTTTTTGAACTACTTAAACCTTTTTATGTCAAGATAAATCACACACACACTACTTGTTGTTGTAGACTACATATTGAATTTTCTAACCATTACAATGTTTATCATTCTATATGTTTAGATTTGGATACTAACGATGTTTTGCAGGATTGTGGCATAGAAGCCCCGCCAAAATCTTCAAGAGAGTTCTTATCAAAAAATTTATGTGAAATAGACGATGGCCAGATATTCTATAGGACAACATGCTTGGATGGTTCATGCGAGCGTTGTGGTGGCTTCCAGCATATGCCAGTATGTCAACATATGGAAAGCACATATGAGGGGGGCCAAAAACTAGTGATTTGGTTACTGAGAAGATTCCAGTGTACAAATTTATGACCACATTTCATGATAGTATACTATCTGAGTATGCAATGCATACCCATAGAGCCCGATGGTTGGACACTCAGTTCAAGCTATGCAAAGACACCTTTCCAGTTGGAAGCATAGTATCCATGGTTGACTTTGTAAAGAACTACACTCTACAGCCACAACATGAGGTGCAGTCACAGTATTACAACTCCACACAAGTTTCGATATTTGTGCATATAGCATTCATTCATGCATCTTATAGTACAGATGAGCAAAGGAAGGTATTGAGGGAGTACCACTTTTACATTAGTGATGATCGCACATATTCTCCAGATTTCATGCAAGGTTGCTTCCAGATGTTCTACAATGGTTTGGCTCAGAGGGACATAGAATATGATCAACATATAATATGGTCTGATAACTGTGCAACATAGTTCAAGAACTCGCGCATGTTCTACTGGTTGTGCAGGATGCATGTCATTACAGGTGTTCAACATATGTGGAACTTTTGTGAGGCTGGACATGGAAAGGGGGAGCATGCGTGAAAACAGAATTAGCACGTGAAGAGTTAAAGTATAAAGACAGTGCAAAGTTGACAGATGCAAAATCAATTGTCGAGTGGTGTAATGCTTTGATGGGTCCAGGTAATGAAGGTATGTCTTTAGTTCATAGATTTTTTTGGTTGATGGATGATACTAACATTGCACCATATGAAGACTATTGTACACTAATAGGATTGAGTGAGGTACACTCTTTCCTTAGCTCAAAGACAAGTTCATGGAGTATCGATACACGAAATATGGCATGCTTTTGTTCTTCATGTACAATGCAAGACTGCAATGATTGTGAGTCAGGGGAGTGGGTTGACAAATGGTTCACAAGTTATCTTAGCCCACTTCACACGTATCGCCCTCTGACGGCATTGAAACTGACATAGATAGAATCATCGGTGGACTTTGACCACATATCAAATCTAGTTCAATGAGGTGATATATCTACTATCTTAGTTGTTGAAATTTAATATCGTTAGATCTTACTTTGTACTGTATTCGTAATGTTGACAAATTTCAAGAGATTTTTTGCACATATCAGTGCAGGGCATGTTTATGCAGTTATTGCAGATGAAGACAATGAAGAGGGAACAAACAATTACTTATGTCATTGTGTTGAGACAAATAATAAATTGGAGGCCCTAGTTATAGATGGAGAAAACATCGAATACCCTACAGGGTCAGTTGTGGTTACTGGAACATGGCTTAGAAGGTACCCACATTCAAGTGTTAAACATTGGCTATTTTAGGACTTTGACATGCATCATAAGATTCTTCATTACTCTAACCTTGTCATGGCATCCAATGTTCATTTGACCAAATATGGGGGTAGACCTTTGAACAAGATGTTATGGAAGGTCCGTGAGTCTGACCATGAAGCAATACTTGACACAATAAAGAGTAGAGCAGACCCGGATGGTTTGTTGGATTAATTTGTAAGTATATGCACATTGGTTCTTATTAATTTATACATGTATGCACATTAATTTGTTTGATGCCAATGCTATCATCTTCTTTTATAGTGATTGGTGTCCCCTTGCAAAAAATGCATATATATGAGTCATCCAAGAGAATGTCAACCAAAAAAGCAATGCAACATCCTTATTTTGATGCCTATATGCAACATTTGTAAGTGCCTTCCATCTATTTTTATTTAATTTCCATTTTGGATGCTCCTTATTTTTCTCTTTTAATTTGCGTATTTGTAAGTAAACTACTAAGGGTTGATTGATCTTTTGTTGCAAAAAATGTTGATTCAAGAGCCATTGAAAATAAAATCTCAGCCAAAAAAGCAATGCAACATACATATTTTGATGATTTTGACAAATCTCAATTTTTATTTCAAGCCATTGTAAGAGAGCATGTGAAGCTTAGCGAGGGAATCTCAAGTTACTCATTTGAAGTCAACCTCGTGATGAGCACCTATGATGTAGACATTTAAAGAAAATCTTGAATGTATGAGTGACATTGTAAAAGATCTGAGAGAATGAAGTGCTAGAGGCATTGTAATAAGATTTAATTACATAATGAGATATACTCAAATATTTTAAGGTTGAAGTTCATGTTTGGTGTAGTAACACCTTGTTCTGTAAATGCCTTGAGTAGGAAAATTTGGAAACTTTGAGTTTTTGAAATGTAAACAATGTGAAAAAGGTCATATAAAGGTCAAGTAAACATATTGTACACATTTTTTTGCAACTCATGTGACCAAGCAGACTGTTCTGACACGTTCGAATAGGTATTTTTACATTAGGCATGGTATCTTTTTGCACCGAAACACGTGGAATCACTCTGAACTATGTTCCACCAGATCGATCCCTTAAGGGTCGAAAGTGCAAAATGGCTGCAAACTTCAGCATGCTAGTAATTGGATACAGTGACTCTTAGAAACTTCTTGTCCAATCCTACAGGATTGCGTTGAGACCCTCTAGAAAAACCTCTCACGGTTTTGGCTTTCTTGGAGTGGTCTTCTCATGGCGGCGGATTTTCACTTGATGGAAAAGGTGTCAAATTCAAGCAATGCAAAGTTGCAAAGTGGTGCAACTTTCATTTTACAACTCGTGTGACCAAGTAGACTATTCCAACATGTTTGAATAGGTATTTTTACATTAGGCACAGTCCTCTTTCGCACTGAAACACGTGGAATCGCTCCGAGCTATGTTCCACCGGATCAATCCCTTAAGGGTCCAAAGTGCAAAATGGATACAAACTTCAGCATGCTAGTTCTCAGATACCATGACACTTAGAAACTTCTCATCTGATCCTATAGAAAGGAATTGGGCCCCTCTAGAAAAAAATCTCTCGGTTTTGGCTATCTTGGAGTGGTTTTCTCATGGCGGCAGATTTTCACTTGGTGGAAAAGGTGTGAAATTCAAGCAGTGCAAAGTTGCAAAGTGGTGCAACTTTCGCTCTGCGACTTGTGTGACCAAGCGGATTGTTCCAACACGTCTGAATAGGTATTTTTACACTAGGCATGGTCCTCTTTTGCATCAAAACACGTGGAATCGCTCCAAGCTATGTTCCACCGGATCGATCCCCTAAGGGTCCAAAGTGCAAAATGGCTGCAAAATTCAGCATGCTAGTACTCGGATACTATGACACTTAGAAACTTCTCATCTAATCCTACAGAAAGGCGTTGGGGCCCTCTAGAAAAACCTCTCTTGGTTTTGGCTATCTTGGACTGGTTTTCTCATGGCGGTAGATTTTCACTTGATGGAAAAGGTGTCAAATTCAAGCAGTGCAAAGTTGCAAAGTGGTGCAACTTTCGCTCTGCAACTCGTGTGACCAAGTGGACTATTCCAACATGTCCGAATATGTATTTTTATGCTAGGGATGGTCCTCTTTCACACCGAAACACATGGAATCACTCCGAGCTATGTTCCATTGGATCGATCCCTTAAGGGTCCAAAGTGCAAAATGGCTGCAAACTTTAGCATGCTAGTACTCAGATACCGTGAAACTTAGAAACTTCTCATCTAATCCTATAGAAAGGAATTGGGCCCCTTTAGGAAAATCTCTCTCGGTTTTGGCTATCTTGGAGTGGTTTTCTCATGGCGGTGGATTTTCACTTCATGGAAAAGGTATCAAATTCAAGCAGTGCAAAGTTGCAAAGTGGTGCAACTTTCGCTCTACAACTCGTGTGACCAAGTGGACTATTCCAACACATTCAAATAGGTATTTTTACACTAGACATAGTCCTCTTTCACACCGAAACACATGGAATCGCTTTGAGCTATGTTCCACCGGATCGATCCCTTAAGGGTCCAAAGTGCAAAATGGCTGCAAACTTGAGCATGCTATTACTCAGATACCATGACACTTAGAAACTTCTCGTCTGATCTTACAGAAAGGTGTTGGGCCCCTCTAGAAAAAAATCTCTTGGTTTTGGCTATCTTGGAGTGGTTTTCTCATGGTGGCAGATTTTCACTTGATGGAAAAGGTGTGAAATTCAAGCAGTGCAAAGTTGCAAAATGATGCAACTTTTGTTCTGCAACTCGTGTGACCAAGTGGACTGTTCCAACACATCTGAATAGGTATTTTTATGCTAGGCACAATCATCTTTCACATTGAAACACGTGGAATCGCTCTGAGCTATGTTCCACCGAATCGATCCCTTAAGGGTCCAAAGTGCAAAATGGCTGCAAAATTCAGCATGCTATTACTTAGATGTCGTGATGCTTAGAAACTTCTCATGTGATCCTATAAGATCATGTTGAGCCTATCTACAAAAACCTCTCTTGGTTTTGGCTATCTCGGAGTGGTTTTCTAGTGGTGGAGGATTTTCACTTGATGGAAAAAACATCAAATGCAAGTAGTGGAAAGTTGCAGAGTGGTGCAACTTTCATTCTGCAACTTGTGTGACCAAACGGACTGTTCCAACACATCCAAATAGGTATGTTTACGCTAGGCATGGTCATCTTTTACACCAAAACACGTGGAATCACTCTGAGCTATGTTCCACCGGATCGATCCCTTAGGTTGGAGGAGTCTTAAGTTGCAAATTTGTAAGTTGCTTAATGCAACAAATTTGAAATGATATTGAATGGCCCACTTAGCACAAGGAGAACAAGGAGATAGCAAGGCAAGATCAAGAACTTTTGGACCAAGGGTTGATCAAGAAAACCATAAGCCCTTGTATTGTTCCAGTGGTGTTGGCACCTAAGAAGGGAGATAAGTGGAGAATGTGTACTAATTCTAGGGCCATAAATAGGATAACCATTAGATATAGGTTTCCTATTCCTAGGATAAAAGATTTAATGGACTATTTAGGGGGTGCTAAGTACTAATCCAAGATTGATTTGAAAAGTGGCTACTATCAGATTAGGATGAAACAGGGAGATGAATGGAAGTTAGCTTTTAAAACCACAGAGGGGTTATATAAGTGGTTAGTAATGCTGCAGATGAAAAGGATAGGGCCATGCAAAGTGTTGGCTAAGTATGGATCCAATGCATACAAGGTGGAGTTACCCAAGCAGAAGTCCATTTTGCCTATCTTCAATGTGAAGGACATGGTGAAGTATAAAGGAACAAAAATGGATGAGGAACATTATAGTGCTAAGGTGAGTAAGGATGTGGATGAACTCAAGGTACTTGATCAAATCAGACCACAAGTGGACAAGATTCTAGACTCAAGGGTGAAGAAGAATACTAGGCACAAGACATACATGGAGCACCTAGTGAAGTGGAGACATCAACCAGAGTTAGAGGCTACTTGGATAGCAGAAAGTGACTTTAAGAAGCATGGAATTAGTGAGGAGCTCTTGACACCACAGGTTCCTTAACTTCTTTGTTGCAGGGGGGAGAATGGTGCAGGAGCACCTTAAGGTCTTTTAGAGAGATCTTTGCAATTTTGGCTTGTAGGTGGTTCTAGCCAACCACCAAGGGAATAAGGACTATGATGTAAAGTCCCAAGAGTGTTTTTGATGAGTGAATTGGAAATAGGTGATGTAAGATGGGGTTGGATGGAACACTCACTGTTCCATGCTCTGGGTCTCACCTTGGAAATCCCCTATGGTGGCACTCTCCACCACCTTCACCTATAGGTCCTATCTCAGGTATATCTACCCTTGGTTCTACTAGCCATCCCCACTTTCATCCAAGTTCACAACTACCAAACCAAACTTGGTGCTTTGCCACTATCTCACCTTGACCCTTAATCTTCTATAAAGGTCAAACACTCTAAACACTCAGTTAGATCTTTGTAGGGGTGTAGAGATGTGAAATCATGCTTCTTAGCATCCTATTAGGGTTTTTGAACAACCAATAGGCTCCATTTCTCCATCGCTCCCTCCAAACCCTCACCTAGGGTTGAAAAGGCTATAAGCCTAGAGCCCTAACCCGAGAAAAGTGGATGTTTCTCAAAACTTTCTCAAAGTACCCCAAAACTTCCCTATGTTTTCTTGGTCCTGATACCAAGTTCTTCAATATTTTCAAGTTCTTAGGCCTTGTCTTTCCGTACACAGGCTCATTCATCAATTTAGCAAATAAAGGGTCTTTTTGTCAAATCTTGGCCACCCGAGTGAATTGTCATGGAGTTCCCATCAAATTGATTGGTGTAGCCTCTTAACTATTACCAGACCTCTGTAGGGCACCTCCTTCCACCTTTCTAACATGGGGTTTAGCATGGAGAGGTCTTCCCTGCAAGTGAGGTGCTTCACACCCCTTGACTTTCCTCGCCAGGCACTGTTTAGCTCGCCTAGGAAAGGTCTTCTTTCATGCACACTTGACCCCTAATGAATCCTAACACTACTAAAAGTATAGGCATGGAGCCTAGCCACTTTTTACAAGAGCCCATACACTAGGTACAGGGGAAAGTTGGACTAGAACTCCATTTATTGCAGCTTGCCAGGCAGAATAACCCAAAAACAAGAACCTAGAGAACTGAAATTAGAAACTTGAACGATGAAACAACCAGTTATTGACCAACCAACACTTTGAGATCAACTAAACTACATTCCACACGTATTCCAATGCCTATTTATACCATTAACACACTGCCAAGATCTCAAACACAGAAAATTAAGCAATTACTCCTACTGTTCTTCTTTCTCCTTCATGAAAAATTCAAAATTACAAAACTTCAAATGCCTTCCAACCTTTCACACAAGTCGAGGCAATCCTTATAAAGGTTCAAAAAGTGGTTACCCTTCCCCTTGGTCGGACATAACCACCACATTAAGCCAAAATTGCACATATGCAATATTTTGGGCTTTATTTCCAATTACTAGAAACTACCAAACATGAGTGTCTAAACTCACAACTCTTCCACTCCTGATAGCTCCTGACCAAGACATTTTTAAGTCTCTTCCACAATTTCAATGGTCAACATGACCTTATCACATTTAAAACAAAACTTAACAAAGCTTTCCTATTCCTAGTGTTTCCTAGGTGTTCTTCTAGGTGCTCCCGCACCAATAGGTTTGTTAGGGGCTTGCGGTTTGGGTAAGTCTTGGACACTGTGAGCATTTTGAGCAATGTTGGCTTGGCTATTTGTCCTAAAAGTTGGAAAATGGAATTAATGATGCTCTAAGCCCGACCCAAGGGTCCTAGAACATGGGAGAAAGGTATATAAGGTAAAAAAAACCCTAATACCTAGGTTGGAGGATTTTTTTCACGAATTGAGACTTAGAGAGTACAACTTTGTGATTGGAAGAGTGCAAATTTCATTGAATTTCTATTTTTGTGCCTTCATCCAGTCAAGAATGGATTGAAAGGACTTATCTGATGCTTTGTGTCTTCCATTTGTGTCACTTAATTACCTTGTGTAGCATTAGATTATTCATCTAGACCGACTGGTTATCTTTTTTCAAGTTTTTGGTGTTCTTGGTCTCATTGCCGGTTCAGGCTAGTTTTTTGAATAATGAGTCCCACTTGGAATCAAGTTGGGGACTGTGTAAATATTGTACATATAGGTTTTGGGGTCTTGTTTTGCAGGGAAGGTGATGAAATCATCAAGCACTAAGCGATTGCAAGTGCATTCTGGCTAGTAGGTTGGAGAGGACAGTAGCAAGGAGAGTTACTAAATGGATTGGTTTGTGCCAATCAGGAGTATGGGAATGTAGGCACATGTATCTCAGTCATGTGTGTGCCAGGAGGAGAGTTGATGAGGTCATTGAAGCTTTCAAAGAAGGAAAAAGAGCCAAAAACTCTAGGAACCCTTGAAAATAGGGGGTTTGAGGACAATCATATGTACGAACACTTGTAGGACCTAAGGCCTGGTAAATATTGGAGACTTGATGGTCAAAAGAAATAATCTACAAAAACATTTGGGGGTTATTAAGACTAT
The DNA here is from genome assembly GCA_007115665.2 of Sequoiadendron giganteum. Classification (NCBI taxonomy): domain Eukaryota; kingdom Viridiplantae; phylum Streptophyta; class Pinopsida; order Cupressales; family Cupressaceae; genus Sequoiadendron; species Sequoiadendron giganteum. Next base: position 510,123,991 of record CM021105.1, read on the forward strand.
TTGTGAGAAAAGTCAAGAAAACAGGTTCTAGGAGGCCAAATTGGGGCAGAAGGCTACAAGGCCTAAAATTGAGTTTTTCAAGAAAGCAGTGGGTAAAAAGTGAAAGAATCCTATGAGATGGATCAGTGAGGAGTCAAATCAAAAAGGGGATAGTGAGAATACCCTTTCCTAGCCCTTGGAGTGGTTAAGACACTTTGGGTCAGTGTGTAGCCCAAGGAAGCTTAGTGGTGGATTGGGAGTGATGGAGAAGAATTTGAAATTGATGGAGAATCTTACGTGGTGAGAGGGATTTAGGAGTGATCCCTTAGTAGGGTAGAGAGGAATACCCTAGGAAGACCAAATAATAGGTCTTGGGAAGAGCAAGAGTGCTCTTGAGGGAAAAATGGTTTGTTTGGAAACAAGGATGGGTTCTCTCTTCATCGACATATACATTATTCCTCGATGTGTTCATACCAGTGTTACAAGACTAGGACTCGCCTCGTACTTGACAAGTCATTTTTTGACTTGGACTCGGGCTCGGAGCCCAGACTCGACAAGTAGAAAAACCTAAGAAATTCAAAGATTTGTAAGGATTTAAAACTTTTTTTATGCACCCTTTAATAAATAAACCTTAAAGACACAATAGCATCATCAAATAGAAATTACTATGATCCCATACACAAACATACATCAATCATATAAGTATAAGCATAAATTTTAGCTAACGGAAATAACACATTTAGATATATAAATATTGTGATATTGCTATCAAGATTCAATCATGTAGTTTTACAAGTCAAACTCATTGACCCATGATTCATTAGTAGTGGTTCACAAGAACCCATCTCTCATGATAATGAATGGTTCATAAGGAGGAAAATAAATCTTCATACATTTCTTCTATCACAAATGTGATAAGTTCTTGGTTTCAGGAAGGTCATGAGACAACCATTAATGGGGAGTGGATACATGAAGAACTGATGGAGAATGATAATGGCTTCAGACCTGCTATAAAGGAATTTTTTTTTCATTTCAATGATGCAAGAGGTTTTTGGTTTCACTACCAAAATGAGCCTTTGAAGAATGCATGTGAAACTCCTTTTGACCTTGAGGGTGTACTTACTCCATCTCAAGGATCATGCATTGAGGATGACATAGATCAATGCTAGGGCTAACCAATTAATAATTATACACGTGAATAAGTCAAACATGTACATGTCAATAAGGGAACTACAAGTACTCATAAACACGTAAACCTCATAAAGTATACACACGAATACATATAATACACAAATTAAAAAAAAGTATATGCACGAATACAAGGTATATGCATGAAAACATGTAAGCCACAAAGTATACACTCGAATGCATGTAAGTCACAAAGTATACACGTAAGTTGTAAAGTATAAACTTGAATATACGTAACTCATATCTATTGAACCATCAATTTAGAATGCAAATATGGACAGCCATCGAAAAAAGATATTTGTATTAACCAAATAGCCATGTAGGCATATATAAATATATGTTGATATAAGTATGAAATATATGTACAAAATAGCCATGTAGGCTTACGAGAATGCCATCTAGGCATACAATGTCAAATATGTCCAATAAAAAATATATACAAAACTGCCATGCAGGCATACAATAAAGGACTCTGGAATCAAAAGTCATTGCTCTCCATGCCCAGGGAATAAAATCTTTCCCTTTCCTTTTCGCTCGGATGGTGATAGGTCTGTCACTCATTTTTGCTGCGCTCGTGGAGTGCTCCTACTACTCCTCCTAAGGTTTAGTTCATGGTGAAGTTTTAACTATTACAATAAGAAGTAAAGACATGAATATATAGAAATTACATTATAAAAAATGATATATTTGACAAAATAATCACTTATAGCCATCTCACGATCTCTATCCATGAGGGAAATATCCTCATGCCCATGCTCAGGTGTGCTCAAGCCCTCTATAAACCATGCAAATAGACAAAAACTACGTGACTCAATAATGGTTCGATTTCTCACTAACTAACATCTATAACAACACATGTAAATTAAAATTTACTAATTTGCCTCATACCTCTTTTGTCAGAGCCATCGAGGATTGTATAGCATATGCCACACCAATATCCATTGCCCTCATCACATTTAGAGGTGTATCATCTCGCAACAACTGAAAATAAAACAACAAATTATTCAACGTAATCAACGATCTGCATGCATAAACTACACAAATCTATTAAGTACTTGATTCATTAGTTAAACTCTTTATTCTATTACCTGCGTGAAGGTTTGAGTAAATCCACCACCACTGGGAAGTGTTCCATCAAATCTCCAATATTAGTCTATTCAACATCCAAAATTGCATATTAAATTACTATTCGTAAAACAATACCATTAATATGCAATAAACTTATAATTTTTTACTAGTTACATACCCTAGTGATAGGTGTACTGCAAAAATAGGTTGGTGGGGGGGCAGTGTATCCAGTCTCAGCACTGTGACCCTGTAATTTTATTAAAATCATAATTTTTTTTTAGTTAATCTTGCATTTCAAAATCGAAATTTAATAAATTAAATTCAATGAACACATGCACTAACTTTTACCTGACTATCAATGCCATATGCCTCATGCAAAATGTCAGCTTCCCTCTATATCTCCATAGCTACAGATGGATCCTATGTACCAATCTCCTGAGGGTCGGTGGGGTCATGTGAACAAGTAGCCCCGCAAGATTGAGACACATGTGTTCGAAGACCACTACTAGAAGACTCCCCTGGATGGCCTTGTAGAATAGGGCTAGTATGATGGATGACACTCTAGGTCAAAGTTCTAATTGCTTGCAATGTCTCTACATCAGCACTTTCCTTCACGACGGAAGGCATAACAGTGTGCTCATGAGGTAGCCTAGCAAGAGCTCGTCTACCTTGCCGCGTAGGATCCGGCTGTACACCAGGTCTATCCTGAGCTGACCCCCCACCTCTCCCCTGGAAATCCCTCATATCAAAATAATTTTGGATTTTGTTCAATATGAAATCACTATATATTTTCCTAAGGAAATATTGCGGGACCTCACAATTGTTGCATGGTGGGTAATCGAAGACCATGTACCACCTATCATAAAACTATTCCTTCATTTGTTGGTGGTGGCACCAATGGATAGGAAACCTCTTCGCATTGAGGGTAAGATTTTGATTTGTGTGTGGGTCGGCAAATAGTGAACAAAAATCACCTTTTGTTATTTTTAAATCTTTCACATCCTTGTATGATAGTTTGTTCGCATAATACTCCCTGGCTGCCTTCCTCCTATCTTCCCATCCAGTTATTTGTTTGCTAATTGAGTCTACGGTTTTTAACATATCTTTCAATGAATTTGCTAGGGTCATTCTTTCTGTGGTTGAACCATTTGGATCACTCAACCTATTGATCAAATCCTTAATTTGTTTTTTGTTGTTCTCAATTTCACTCATTAAATTTTGTTGAGTGCCAGGAGGGGGTTGAGTGATTGGTGAAGGAGGTTGATGTTGTGGTTGATTTTGATCTTGAGGATTTGGTTGGTCCTCCTGTTGAGGATTTTGAGGGTTTGCAGGTTGATTTGCATATCCTAAAAATTAAAACAAATAGATATCAAATTCAACCTAAAACTAACAAATTCAAAACAAAAAGCATAGAATCCTTACCTCTTATAGCTCCTCGTCATCATGGCACCATCATTGTGAAGAAATTCGGATTCTTGGTGAAGAATTCCTCTCCTAGAATGTGAGCGCAATATTTGGGGTTTCTGGCTGTGCGTGGAGCAAAAAAACCAATCGAAATGCAAATGAGAGATTTACATTTGTTTTTTTTCTTTTAACAGAATATAACACGTGGGCGTTATAACACGAGCGTGTTATGTCTTTGTATTTGTGGCCGAAGGGAACTTGCCTAGGTCTAACGAAAGACATAACACGAGTGCGTTATAAAGCACTCACGTTATGGATTTCAAGTTTTTTTTTTTCGGGTGTCCACAGAATTGCTACCCATTTCCATGCACCCACCCTGTAGTGCCAAATAACATTATCGAAGCCATGAATATGAACATCACCAAGTTGAATTAGATTTGTGTCCATTCCAATTGTGTTTAGGAGGGCCATGCTACAAAGATTAATATCTGCTCCATTTTCTATGAGAGTGTTCCTAGACTATATTCTCATTAATGATCACCGTGATCATCAAGGGATCATTCTTGTTTTGAGTCTCAAGTGAGGAAAATTCATGTTTAGAGAATGTGATGTCATATTGGGCTACTTGCATGGGACAAGAGAGGGTTTTGAGATTTTTTGATTTTATGTAAGATTCAATCTCATCCATCTGTATTTGTTCCATTTTGTGAAATAAAAATCTGACTATAGGTGAAAGTTGAATAAGCTCCTCTACAAATATATCAGCAAGAGTCTTTTTAAGGTCCTTAACTCGAGGAACTTTGTGAGGAAAGGGTAATGGCATAGGAGTGGTGTGTGATCCCCTAGGTGTTTGATTCTTCTAAAGGGACTCCATTGCAAGGAGGGTAATGATTAATGGTGGAAGTGTCTTGATTAATAAGGGGTTCCCTAGGGGAAGGGGGACAAGTAAGATACTCATGACTTTCATCAATTGTACATCTTCATTCAACAATGTATCATCTAAACACCAAGGAGAGATACTAAGAGAAGGGAAAATGTTATTGTCATGATTCCTTAGGGTAGTGTTGTCTTGTTTGTTAAGAGAGGTAAGAGGAGAGAAACAATGAGGATTCTCTAAACTCTCATTAATTGGTTCTTCTAATGCCAAAATATTTGCATCACCAAGAGGAGAGAGATTAGGGGAAGAATTAATATGATTTTTCAGAATGTCCAAGGTTTTATTCTCAATCACTAAAATGCTCTCATAGGGAGGAGTTAGGGACAGTTTCTTAGCATATCTAGATATATAAGATACGAAAATTGTTTGAAAAAAAATAAAAAAGCATTTGTACAACCATGTCATACAGTGTTTCAGAAATGTAAACAATGTATATACAAAAATATGGGTATGTGCAGGATCATCATGGAAAAAACAGGCCCTTAAGTGGCAATAAAATTCAGAAAAATCAGAGTTAGGTAACTTGACGTAAAAATTTGAATAAGTTATCTCTATTATTTCAAAAATATGTAAGAATAGAATCTATAGAAAATTGAATATAGTTTCTAAAGTACTAGGTTTATCTAAAAAAAAAAAAATCTATTTGGTGCAAATTTGAAATTTCAATGTAGTAGTACTTAAATTTTAGGAAAAAATAAGAAGCAGGTGTCTGTCTAACCACCCTAACCACAATAAAATGATAATATTTTTTTATAATATTTTAGATATAAGTAGAGGAATCATGCCCTGATGTGATGCATATTTTTTGTAATTTTTTTCCAAGTAAATAATTAATTATGATTTTTTTATTACAAATTTTAAAAAATATAAAAACTCATATGTCTAACCACCTTAACTTGGTCAAACATTCATGGAATTCAATTTTATTTTGTTAATACTATTGTATGTAAAGCATAGAATGTGTTGCATGTTTCAGATTCAAAAAATGTGATACCATTTGAAATCTATAGATGTTTTTCTATCAGCCTATCAATCAGAATTTTAGTCATATTTCAAATAGAAAATGAATAATAATAATTTATTAAATTCAAAGTAAAACATAATTTATATTGGTGGAAAGCTAAAAATCTCCTTTAAAAACCCTTTTTGTTTCATCAATTTTGGGTAAAATAAAATTCGTCAACCACATGGGTCATCATATCACTTACATATTGCCCCTTTTTGGCCCATCATGATCCTGCACATACCCATATAGAACCTATATATCTAATGTATGATAATTTTTAAGAATGTAAACAATGTATAGGAAAGAATGAAAAGAACTTTTAGTAAACCTATGCATAGTTTTATGAATGTAAATAGTTTATAAAAAAATTTAAAAAGTACTTTAATGAATGTTATGCACATTTTCAGAAATGTAATCATTTTGCAGATCTAATAATGAAGGTATATAAAAAATGACCACCTTAAATTGATGATTTTGAGTTAGGAAGAGAAAACCTATGTTCACAAAACTTTCTAGCCTCAATGTATATGGTACTAGGAAGTCTAGGAAGCACAAAAATAAGGTGTCTAACTCTGTAACATGGAGTTAAAAATCTGAACTCGGACTAGGCCACCCAAAATGGTGAACAAGTCCCAATAGGGATTTTTTTTCAAATTTTCTAATGTTTTTGAGTGGTTTTTCTGATGTTTATACTTTTTCAATTCAGATGTATTGAAAGAAAATGAAAAGTTTCTTGTGCTTTCTCCAATAAATTCAAATGCAAAGTGAAATCTAGCATGAGGTTTCACTAATGCGCTTTGTCTAGAAACCCTAAGATGCAAAGAATGCAAAATTTTCAATGCAATGCAAGATCATAAAATTAACAAGTGTTGTATGCTTAGGTTCACCAAAATGAACCACCAAAAATGTAACATTGGACCTAGGGAAAAAGGATTCCCCCTACTAGGCCCTTAGGGTTTTTCACCCTAGGAGCTCTTGGTGTGTGAGAATGACACTCTTGCCTCTAGGTGGTTGCATTCAAAGGGAGGGTTGATGTATTGGTTGTGATATGTGTGTGTTGTGTGGCTAAAAACTAGAAATAAAATGAAACTAATATAGTCTATGAAATGTAAATTAAATGAAAGTAAACTAATACAAGCTAATCTAAATGACCTAAATGTATGTAAATGGAAAGGAAAGTGGAAAGTTCAGAACTTATGCACCTAGAAATGGAATATTGCAGAGGAGAGGGCCAAGAATACTTTAGAATCTATCAAAAATATTCATAGGGACACTTCTACCAAGTGGGGCGACCTAGTCCTCATGTCGATAAATTTTGTTTGATTTGGTTTCTGCCAAATGGGTACCCAAAAATGTGAAAATCCCCAAAACAAAATGCTCAAATGGACTAGGTCGCCATTATGGGAAACATAGTCCTCTTCTAGGGTTTTGAGGATATGAAAGTGGAGATTGGAACCTTCATTCTTCACTCTAGATCCCAATAGGTGTCTGGTTCAAATTCTACAGAAAACAGGCAGAAAGAGGTCTCCAAGATTGAACTAGGGATTTGTTGATTTGAATAATTTTTATGGGTTGAGAACCCCTTCTTGGCACCTTTCTCCTTGAAAAACCTACATACAAAAATTTAAAAATTAAATACAAAAAGGAGAAAAGGGTTAGGGTTAGAGATTAGGGGTTTTCCTTAGTCAAAGCCCTTTAATGATAATCAAATCTAAATGAAATATATGGAAAGGAATGGATAATTGAATGATAAATCCAATATGAACACTTACCAAATCATTTGTTGAAGATGTATGCAACATGCAAGAACAACATCCAATGGAGGTCACTTGAGATGCCTTGGGCTTGATTGCTTTCTTGGGAAGCTTGAGTGCAAGAATGATTGTCAAGATCAAAAAAATGGCCTTGAGAGAGGTCAAAATGAAGGTGAAAACCCTTATTTGAACATGTAAAACCCTAATTTTCCTGAAATGCAACATGATAGGTCAACACTATGGTTTAGGAGGCAAGATTCCTATTAAATTTTATTTTAATTTTAAAACATTTTCCAAAAGGGACTAGGTCACCCAAGGTGGCGACCCGATCCACTTAGGGAATTTCAAGCGGTGGTCAAGAATTAATTTGTGTTTAATGAGTTTAATCAACTTTTCCCTCTAAAACACACTTAATTCAGGATGAAAAGTACATTAGGGGGACAAATTAGCATAAGAAAATGGTTAAATAGGGGCGATAAGCCTAGATAAGTGTGAAAATGCACTACAAAACTTCACAACACTTTGTCATAAGGCTTAGAAAGATGTAAGAAGGTTTTTTTTCAGTGAATTAAGTTGAAAGGGTCTTAGAAAAGTGAGGAAATGTGTCACAACACTTCACAACACCTTAGTAAAACATCGTTAGGTTATTATTGAATTGCAATATTACAAGAATGAATCAAGGTAAAACAAGCCAAAATCTAGTGAAAAAGGCTAGAATGAGTGAAAAAATGCCAAGGTATACACTTTTTGGTGACACAAAGACAACCCACACCACAAAGGTTAGGTTTCAACAGTATTATCCTCAACTCCCTTTGGTGAACATAGTAGAAGAACACCACTTTCAAAGGAAGAAACCACAAATATTCAAAGGCCATAGGGATAGAACCTAAGACTCAAGATTCAAGAAGCCTCCAAAGAAAAACTATATTGGTTACAAACCTTGGGAGTCAAAAAAGATCCCCACTGAAACCATGGAATTTGATAAATGTGAAATCCTAAACCAATAAAAAATATAGCGGGGTTGGCAAAGTCTTCATCCATTGCAAGGCCTCAAGAGAGAAAGAACCTATTGGGCGTGGCAAAAAATTTGTAGTACTGGCCTCATAAAATAATCCACAAACTAGCAGTAATCCCATGTTTTTGAAAGCACATGAGTCCATACAAAAACTAGTTGACATAAACCTTTTATATTGAATCTAAACAATGACAAAGTCCTCTCCAAAAATTTAGAATTTCGATGCAAAATCAAGTGAACCAGAAAATAAGAATACTTGAATTTATAGTCTGTATCATAGAACCTCAGTTGGTCTAGCATCCCTTTGGCTACTGCATCAACAAAGTCATAATATTTTTGAACTTCCTCCCTTTTAATCATAAAAGAAAGGCCCATCTAAAAGGGATGGACCTCTTCATTTTTATCAAGGCCATTAATCCAAGCCAACATCAAGAAAATAGATAGTGTGTATTTATTGAATTTTTCGCAAGCAAGAGGAAAAGAAAAGTGATCTCTCTCCAATATTTCCTTCATTTCATCTTCATAAAAGTTTCCCTTATTCGTTGTCGCATCCCAAAAACCTTCCATTTCTTCCTCATCAAAATGTTCACCACCCCAAGTTGTAGTGACACACAACATATCTTGTATGGCTAGTTCAAAAATTGTAACCTTTTATTTTTCGTCGGTAATAACTCCTATCTCCTTTTTGAATATCTTGGCACATGCGTCTACCAACTCAGGGCATGGATGCACGATGGGTAACATGAAATATGGAAAACCATAATTCCAAAGTTGATAAGTGAAATTTCCAAATGACTCATGTTGATTAATTCTTTGGAACACCCCCTCCCTAAGGTTTTTAGGGTTAGTCACCAAATTTGGGTTGAAAACATTATCAGCGAAATCTTTCACTACCTCTTTTTCAATTTGATTATCTGAATGGATTGATTTGGTGTAATCAAACTATAATTCTTTTGGAACTAGGGCATTGGAAAATGAATTCCTCTTGAAGATGTGAGCATAACTTGGCCTCTTGGATGAAGCTTCGGCCTTTCTACTAGATTTTGATGCTTTCTCCATGGTTGTATCAAGAAGTTCTAGAGATTTTCTTCAATGAAATGACCACTTACTTTTCGCTACCTAGAAAAAATATGCATTTGGGTGCAGTTATTTCCTTAGCACGTACATGCAGTTAAGGCTCTAACATTACCATTGGTCCATGAAGTGCTACCACAAAGGTGATACATGTGGATTTGAGATCTGTATCCCTCGAGAATGCAAAAAATGCCACGAGAATGGAATTAGTACGTTCTCCCTACCACCTCTTTTCATAAATAAGCTCATTCCTTTCGAGAGAATGCTTTTAGCTATGAGAAGCATGCTTAAGTAGTGCAAGGTACCTTTGAAAATATGTTCCCATTTAATTTTTCATAATTTAACACACTAATGGGTGATCCCACAATACCGGTTTACAATTTCTGGCCAAATTGGACACTAAAATATTTTTTTCTAACTAAATCTTCACTTTCGAACACCTATAGTTGCTAAACCATGAGGAATTTGAAGATGATGCAAAATGGTGATTTGTAAAAAAAATTTAGTAGATTCTAAATATATTTTTTTCATTTTTTTTGAAATCAGATTGGATGTCTTTTTCCATCTTCAAAAATTAGTTTTTTTCAGCAAAAAACATTTTTAAGGAGTGACTCTCACCGTATACAACATAGATTTTTTTCAGTGAGGGATAAAATTCTAATTATTTTGAATTTATATTTCTAACTATGATATCTAGTGCTTCCAATTGGTCTCATACTTTTTTACTGAATATTTTTTCCTTAATCAAGTTTCAATGTCAATCCAATTACAATTCAAACATAGGCAGACCGTATAAAACACAACTTTTTTTATATGTATCGAAATTAAATTTTTTTGTTGGATCAAGGACTTCAATATCTGGTGCACTCATATATATATATATATATATGTTTTGATAATCTACTATTTCTCCACATGTGTAGAATAGAGAGCTTGATTTTCAGTAAAAAATGAATGTTTAATAAAATTAAAAAAATAAATACATAATAAAACCAAAACATATTAAAATTATATTTGTTGGATAGCTCATTCCATAGACTACCATCATCTATTTTGTTTTTGAAGTCTCCTCCATTTTCATCCTCAACCCTAGCTTTGAAGAAAAAAATTCTAGAGTTTTTTGGTGCCTAAGGAGGAGAAGAGGGGAAAAGGGGAGTTCGAGAGAAACCCCTCTCCAAAAGCCTTAACTTTTGGCTTTCTACCGAGAATGGTGGGCCTCATCATTAAATGGGTTCACTTGAACCCAGGTTCTAGTGAACCCTATTTCTTTTTCTCGAACCAAATAGTTCGTTCGAACCCCTAAAAGCAATTTTTTCTACGCTGGGTCATTTTTTTCAACTTTTCCTTCCTCACTCGCATTGTAAACCACTTTTGTGGGTTTACCCTAATCTATATCTTTTTACATAAGTGAGCTAGCTAGTGTTGATAATTGCAAAGGACACATGTCGATAATCGACCTATGCAAGCATTTACTCCCAATGCCCAAATTTAATTTTCAAGACCTTTTGTCAGATTTTTTGTATGATTCATCTTTTGTCCTTTGGTTGCTTTTGCATTTCCTCCATTTTCATCTAGCCAAACATAGACCTCTTGTTGGTTGTGTTTTTTTGTACATCTTTTATATAAATAATTATACCACCTTATTATAATGATTATTCGAAAAATAACCTTTTAAGTTTAGCGAGCTTTTCTTGCTATCTCTCATTCTTCTACACTTGTTGCTTTGTCATAATGTTGGCTAGCCTAGGTACTCTTGGTTTGATTCTACGATGAAGGACACAATACACCTTCATGAGGGAGGTCACCTATGATAGAATTAAGTTTCTGGTGAAGAAGTGTGACCACCTCGGTACTATTGCATTCGAGTGGGTAGTTAGCCTGGACTATATTGATGATGAAAAGTAGTTGAGAAGTAACTGCAACATCATTTCTCTCTTTTTTGTTGAACCACAAAAAATGAATCTAGGGAAAGTGGATTCCCTAATGAGATCTTATGGTTTTTCACCTAGAAGCTAACTGTGGAAGAATGGCTCTCTTTCACACCTTTTCGTCTTAGGGTTCATTCAAAGAGTTGGATTGAGGGTTGCGAGGTGTGTAAATGTGTCTAACTATAATAAATTGGAAATGCAATGATTAATGAAAGTTAAACTATTGAAAATAAAATTTCTCAAAAACACAATGTTGTATGCAAACATATACAAAATTACCTAAAATGTACATTAAACTAAACATAAATGAAGGAGCTAGGAGAGGTGCACCTATAATTTGAAGAAGGATTTGTTGGAAGTTTGGGATGCTGATACAAGTCCGCACTTAGCCAAGAAATAGATAAATTTTGAAGAAAATTACATAAAACTGTGTTTTCTATTGATCAAAACCATTCATAAAATCAACCATGAATTACAAAATTGTTCCAAAGAATTTTTAACTTCCAACTAGCTCCAACCACCTACAACTATAAGTCACCTTTCAAATTCCCTGTTACATCAATTTTTTTCATATTGACATTTTTTGCAATATTTGGACAACTTTTGCATTTACTCAAATTTCAACACCAAACTTAAAACTTGACATCCTAAGGACTTTAATACATTTAAAATGACTTGAATGACCCTTGGGAAATGTGAAACAATATAATTTCAATCAAAATTAAATCATCTCCATTTCAAGGTGCTCCTGCACCAGAAGGAATTGCTACACACTGTTCTGTAAGCAATTTCTTTAAAGTAGAAGAAGGAGAGGAGGTCAGGAGAGCTTGGTCAGAAAGCCCTATGTCGATTCATATATTTCCTATAGGTTATGTCATGAAAAGGGCAGTATGTCACATACGATTCAGCTTGAGACACGTCATGTCCACATCCCAAGATTTCTCTTATATGTTCATGAAAGGTTAACGATAAGTTAAAAGAGACAACAAAAAGTGACATATGAGGGAAAAAGGCTAACTATCCCCTTGCCCGACTTAGTGCAGGACAATATTCAATTAAAAGGATTGAGGGAATGTAATATTGAGTGAAAAAAAATATCAATTAGAGGAATGAGGTGCGCCCACATAAGGGAGAGTACGAAAATCCTTAAGATGTAGAATTTTTCTACTTAAGGCCTTACACGCATTAGTGTGATGTTCATGAACTTGGTGGTAGGCACAAAAGGAATGTTTGTGAAAACATTTATTTTGAGTTCTCGGAGGAAGGGAGATCAAGTGATCTTGGAGGAGTCTCAACATGATTCCCTCTTGATCGAAGGTAGAAGGTGATCCTTTGGTGTGAAACAAAGAAGGGTCTTTCTTAGTATATGATGTCATACTTATGCAAGGCAAGTGAGATTGTGAGATTTTGTATACTCCTATGGAGGAGTGTGTAAAATCTGAGTCAGTAGTGGGTTGTGAGATGACATTTTCATTAAGCAAATATTTATTTCTTGGTTTCAAAGGATCACTTTTGAAGGTTGGGTGAGAAGGATAGTTTTAGATAGGTTTGGTGGGAGGTGAAGGCTTGGTGATGTCAATTAAAGGACAATAACTAAGATCATCATGTGTTGATTCCTTGTTAGGCTTGATAGGGTTATGGATACCATTTTCATTAGAAACACAACATTTTCCACTGTATCCAAGTTGTTTCATGAGCTCATAACCTTTACCATAGATATTTTTCAGTTTTTTTTTATTGGGTGAGGGTTTTTTGTTTGCATCCGTGACTAGATTGGTTGATTTGGATGCTTTGGAAGGATTGGACAAGTCTTGTGTTGGCAAGACTAAGTTTCCCTTTGGAGAGTCTATGCTAATGATCTTGGAGTCTCCTAGTAAGGGAGGGGTAAAGTCTAAGGAACCACAATCATCATCTAAGAGCTTTGTGATATGCTCAAGATGTTGTTCTTTGTTTGGTTATTGTGCGCGTTTCACTTGTGTGGTTGGTGCTAAGTTGTTGAAATGATTCTCTTTGGATTTTTCAATGTGTAAGAAACTATTAGGTTCCAAATTGACATCAATTGTGTACACTTTGTTGTTAAATATGTACTTCATCTTTTGATGAAGAGTGGAAGTCACTCCATTCATAGAAATAATCCATGGCCTTCCTAAGAGAATATTATAGGAAATTTCATGAGGAATAACATGGATTTTAGTGTCTAATGTGTCCATTCCAACTATTAGAGGTATAGTGATCACACTGAGTGGTTTCTTAGTGATGTTGTCGAATCCTTTGATAGATAGATAATTGGGTTTGATGAGGGATCTAGCAATGCCAAGCCTATGTAAAAGGCTAACACTACACACATTAAGAGAATAACTAGTATCTACAATATTTCTCTTGATCCCTTTTGTTTTTTAGTGCAATATTATTACGAAGGCTTCATTTTGTTTTTGCACATCCAAAGGAGGGAGCTCACTTTGGTGAAAAGAAATATCAACATTGATTCCATGAATAATAGTTGCTATGTCATATGATTGATTATTATAAGGGATGTGAACTTGTTGTAAGTCTAATTACATCATTTTATGGTAGTGATGGGAGACTTGAATGAGATCACATAAGGATATCTTAGCGAGAGTATTCCTTAGTTGGTTAACAAGGTCATACTCCCTAAGAAGGGTATTCAAGTGAGGGGAAATAGGTAAGTTAGGATTAGGTGAAGGTAAAGGAGTTGAGGGTGATGGTTATAGTCACAAATTATTACGGGTGTAATATGTATGAGCAATAGTATCATGACACGATTTCTGCAATGTTCACATTATGGGTATATAGGTAGAGGGTAAATTCAGTTTTAGGTTTGGTTGAAGGAAGTTAAAGGATGATTTGTGGTTGAATAATATTAACATCCCCTATGGAAGGAGAGTCTAATATAGGCTCCACATCTTCTTGTAATGGCATGATATTATTGAGGAAACAATCAATTATGGGATTATGACGACAGGAAGGATTAGGATAGGGTTCTATTTAATTGGCAAAGGTCTCATTCTCTTGTTCCATACTATCGACCCTAGTATTAGAGCTTGGAAGAGGTTCATCACATGCTTCACTAAAAGGGGAGGAGGAATCAAGAGAAAGACCACTATGATTTTTAAATAGGTAGGGAGGGTCAAGAGTCTTATGACTTGGAAGAGGCATACCTTTGAACACCAACCTATCCTCTTTGAATCGAGGAGGGATGTGAGGAGAAGGATAATTTTCATGGGAATTGTTATGGAGTTTAGGTAAGGTGATGTTTAGGAAACTGTCTATGATTGTATTTTCTTGTGCTAAAATATCTTCCAAAAGGGGATGAGGAGAAGAACAAGCAAGAACTTCATGATGCTCAATGATTGTACCTTCTGGTAGCAAGATACCTTCATCACTAGAAGGAGAGGTATCAAGAGAGGAACAATTATGATCATCATGATTTTCTATTTTTTTATTTTCTTCTAACACATCATACTCACAAATAGGAGAGATAGAAGGTGGTGTAGGTTCAAGACAATCAGTAATTTTTTCATTCGCTAGACTCTCATAACTAGGGAATGTATTGAGTGAGTTATTAACATGTTTATTTAGTAACTTTTTCTTTTCGAATTTGGAAATAATTCTAACATGTTTGAATAATTTACAATGCAATGTAAATATTTAAAAGGAAAGACAGTTTTCAAATGTCAAACAATGTAATTCAGTGATTACTCTATGCATGAATCTAAAAATGTGCAATGCATGAAATGAGCTAAATGAAGCTAAATTTAATAAAATAAATGTAATAGAAACACAACCTATTTATACAAGTAAGTAATGGCACAAAATAGAATCTAGAAAATAAGGTTTTTAACTCTATAAAGGGCAGTTTCAAAAGCCTGAAGGGACTAGGTCTCCTAGAGTGGCAACCTACTCCTCTTAGTGATTTTTTTGATATTTAAAAAAAAAAAATAGATGGATCCAGGTGGTTTCTATGATGTATAATGCAGATCTACGAGAAAAATGCAAAATTTCAGAAATGTTGAATGATTTAAGATGCAAAAATGCAACCTATATGAAATTTTCATTAATGCAAATTTTGAAACCCTAGGATCTAACTTCAATAATGCAAAATGAAATGCAAGTTAAGCCTAGGAAAATGAAGGACTCAAAATTAGAAAAGAGGGGTTAAAGGATGTGAGGTTCACCAAAATGAACCATAAAAAAATAATTTAGGGAATGAGGATTCCTCAATGAGCTCCTATGGTTTTTCACCTAGAAGCTAATTGTGGAAGAATGGAACTCTTTCACACCTTTTCATCTTAGGGTTCATTCAAGTATTTGGATTGAGGGTTTTGAGGTGTGTGTAAATGTGTTTAAGTGTAATAAACTAGAAATAAAATCATTAATGAATGCTAAACTATTAAAATGCAAAGTGCTGGAAAATACAATGTTGTATGCAAACATATACAAAATGACCTAAAATGTACATTAAACTAAACACAAGTGAAGAAGCTAGGAGATGTGTAACTAGAATCTAAAGAAGGATATATTGGAGGTTTAGGATGTTGATGAAAATTTTGAAAAAGTTGAAAGGGACACTTGTGCCAATCTGGGCAACCTAGTCCTAGATTTGAGGAGACTCGTCTAGAGCCTATTTCTACCAAATTGGTGTCTAAAAATGTGAAAATCACAGAAATGCCTATCCAATGGGACTAGCTCACCATTTTTGGCAACTTAGTCCTCTTCAAGATTTTTGGAATTTTTGAAGTAGAAACGAAATCCCTCAGTTTGCACCTTGGTTCTTCATAGTTGTCTTCTTTTGAAACTCTACTATTTGTTCTTGAAAGTGACTTTTTGGTGGATGTTTGGACTTTGCAAGAAAGGAGAGGTCTTCAACAAGTCCTCAAAGTCTTAAATGATCTTCAATGTACCTAAATCTTGCCATGATGAGAGATATTCTGTTGTTGTACCAATCAACCCTTAAATGCTGCAGAAAAAGATGTCTTGTTGACTTGGAATGCTCAAAAACCTAGCTTTCTTGAGAAGAAGGAGTGGGTGAATGAGTGAGGAGGAAAAAATGAGAGGGAAAAATTCTTAGGAGAGGAAAAATAAGGGGAATAACCCTTGTTTATAGAAATTATGCCCTGTTTTTCTTGAAATAACACCATATAGGTCGACCTTAGGGTTTAAGAGAAAAAATAATATAAGAATGTTAAGTTAGATTTAAATTTTATGCCACATGGGACTAGGTTGTCCAAGGTGGCCACCTAGTCCACCTAGGAAATTTTTATTTTTTGTCAGGGATTAAAATATCATTATTATAGTTTGTCAGGATTGTCTCACCAAACACACTAAATTTGGACCTATAAAGTGTATTAAGGGGTCATTATAGCATGAGAAAAGGTTAATTTAGTGGTGGAAAGCCTAGGAAAGTGTGAAAATGTTTCACAACACCTTACAAAACATTGGAACAAGGCTTGGAAAGGGGTAAAAAGAGGCCGAAAAAGGTCCAAAATCCATAGGCAAGGGTCCAAATGAGTGAAAAGTGTCAAAGGCTACACTTTTTGGCAACATAGTTGCCTCCTTGCTCAACCTCAATGTCACTAAGCCTATGATAATTGAATTGTGCCACTAGATTTTTGACTCCATACCTCTAGAAGGACTCATTGAAATTGTTCAAGTGGCCATCCTTGGTGTTGGTATTATGAGCATGATAAACATCCACAGGCACATTGCTTATGGGATGGACGTGGCCTAGTTGTCGTTCCTGCCTGACTTCTAGACCGTGGACCTTGATGGGCATCATTTTTTGTCTCTGTCGGTGACCACCTACCTGTTGTGGGAATATGGTGTGGAATGCATTTTTGGGCTCGACTAGAGGGAACACTTTGAGTTCCATGTATACAAATATGACAAGGAGAACTAAGGTTCTCATTGTGTCGAACCCAAGTGTGTTGTGTTTTCACCCCCTTTCCACCTTGTTAAAGAAGAAGAAGAAGAAGAAGAAGAAAGATAACCCAACTACGAGCCACTTTGATTGCATAACAACAACCAAAGGCCAAGCTTTTACTATTTTTTGCATGTTTCCTCCTTGTTTCTTCTTTTTTCCTTGGGACTCTTTTTGGGTTTTCTCGAGAGGGCTTCATGTTTAAATTCAAGCCTCGATCTTGTATTACACTATAAATTTTGATGAATATAACATAATACAATAATTTTATACTTCTTTGGTGCTATTTTCATGGCTCATTCTCAAAATTAAAATGTATTTACATTTTTCTAGATATGGTACAAAACTATGAATATATTTTCTCTAAAAAACTTGCACATTAATGGAACAATTTTAGGTAAATACTATTCACTAGTATATACAGAACATTACCCTCCATATCTTCTAGCTTATACACATTATTTTCCTTACACACACTAATACAAAATTTCCCTTCCATAGTGCTTCAAATTTGATATGTTAACCTGGTTTCGTAGAGTGCTCATTGTACTTTCATTCCAAACTCCCTTCCCTAAAATCTAGGTTCAAGGTCTTTTCATAAAACCATCGCTTTATTGTCTGTTAGCGATTGATCATGGGCCTACAAGCCTTTTCTCTGACCTCCTTGAGTTTAAGGAGTTCCACCAACGTTACCTCCATTCCACTACTTTCTTGAATCTCAAAGGCCTTTAGTAGTTGCAAGCAAGGGATCTCTATGGAAATAGGTAGAACTACCTCTTTTATGTATACCAGTTCATAAGGAGAGGCCTTCAGGATCTATTTGGGTGTAATTCGGTCTGCCCATTGAGTAGCTGGTAAGTTCTTGTGTCAATCCCTTTGTCACTCTGACCTAATGCATTTTATTAACCTAATTAGGTTTTGTTGCTCGAATCCGCTAACCTATTTAGTTGTGGGTAGTAGTTTTATCAAGTTTTAAGGTAAAACCCATGTTTGATAGAAAAATATGACATCCCCAAACCTATAAAATATTGTGCATTGTTGGATATGATGGTTTTTGGTGAACCAAATCTAGTTACTAGCTCTTCAAGGAAATTGACAATCTTGCCTTCTATAGAATTTTTTTAGGCAATCGACCTCCATCCACCTTGTGAAGTAGTGAGTCACTGTAAGGATCCACTTATGGCTAGCACTAGAAATAGGATTTATCATCTCGATGAAATCCAAACCCCATTGATCAAAGGGTTCCTCAGTTACAATTGGGCTCAAAGGAAAGACAACATTCTTTCTTTTTCCAAAAAAATATTGGCATTGAGTACACTTTTGCACTAAATGGTGCACTTTGAAAAACATGGAGGGCCAATAATACACTACTCACAATATCTTTAAGGTGATAGTCTTGGTGGATAAATATCCACCCTCGGGGCTACAATGTAATTCATTAAGAACCCTTCTCGCCTGTGTCTTATTTAAGCATCGGAGTAGGACACCATCATAATTCCTTTTAAATAAGACACCTTTCGTCAATACATACCTAGTGCCTTGCAGACGATAGTATCACCTTTTGTGAAATGGAAGGTTGGTCGATTACTACCCCTTTTTCATATACTATGTTTGATCCTTCACCTAGGACTCGTCAGACTCTAATTGGTTTGCATAAAATTGACCGGTCTCCTTCTAAGCTATGAAACTTGATTCTTACACAATATATTCGCATAGACCTCTTCCTTGAACTAGCCATGTTGGTCTAATGTTGATACCATGCTCTAGGATCTTGGTGATCCAATTTTATCTCTTTTCAATTATTTCACCTTTGGTGATAGATTCTCGCATGCTGGGATGTGCAACGAGAATGGTGACTCTATTGGTTGAAACCAAGTGTTAGAAATTTTTGAGGCTTTTAACAATGGAAAAAGACCACTTTTCAACAAAATTATACCTATTTTGATACCCCTTAATATTTCTTGAGTGAAAGGTGATAGGATGCTCTTTGTTATCCCCCTCATCCTTTTGAGTGAGTACAAAAGCTATTCTATGATGGCCACTATATATATAGAGTAGAAAATCCTTAGAAAAGTCTAGTTTAGCCAACACCGGGGTGGTAGAGATAGCTATCTTTATCTTCAAGAAAGTTTCTTTTATTTTGGAGGCCCATTTCAACATTAGGTTCTTTTTTAGCATCAACATAATAGGTCTTGTGATGCCTACAAAGTCTAAAATAAACCAAATTACAAAAGTGATCTTTCCTAGAAAATACAACAGCCCTTTCTGATTCACTTGTAGGGGTAGCTCCATTATAGATCTCACCCTTTCGATATCTATTGCTATTCCCTCCTTCAATACTACAAAACCAAGTAACATAACTTGGGGTACTTTGAAAACATATTTTTTATCTAATTAATCATTCCTCTAAAATAAATATCCATTGTTCACTGAAAAGCTGCACCAACATTTGAAAGTTTGAAGGGCATCTTTGCATATGTTAACATTCCCCACATAGTGGTAAACATTGTTTTATGTTGGTCACCTTCCTTTACATATACCTAGTTATAACTTGAAAAAATTTCAAGCAATGAGAATATATTTGATCTAGCCATAGTCTTTAGAATCTACTCCATTGATCACAAAGGGTATTGGTCTTTAAGCCATAATTTATTCAAATATCTAAAATCAACATAGAGTCTTATATCATCACTATTTTTTTCGAACCGGTATTGGATTAGACACCCAAATGGAATGCTTAATCAGATATATGATTTTTTATTTGATGAATTTGGTGATCTCTTGTGCCATCAATGCTTCAACCTTCAGATTCCCTGATCTCTTTTTTTGTTGAAAAATCTTTGATCCTTTACAAAATTCAATAGTATGTTGAATTGTGCATGTATCATACCCTCTAAGATCATCATATGTCTAGGCTACGACCCCATCATATTTAGAACACTAATCTTTTAGTCTTTCCTTATCCTTCTATGGAATGTCGCTTCCATCTTTTAACTTTATACCGCTTCCGACATCAAGTTCTTCATAATCCATCATGTCTAAAGTGAACCTATGTCTACTATTTCTCACATCTTCAAAGTCAAAAATATTTTCAAGGGAAATTAATCCTTGAGGAAGCTTATTCCCTTTCAACTAGATGACCTTCTCTTTAGGACATTCTACTCCTAGCTGTGAATAGTTGGAAGCTTCTCCCAATTTTTGTAAAAAGGAGGTGATCTGAATATCATAAAAAAAATTCCATTTTTTTATCATTATCAGGACTTTTTGGTCGATCAACGATCTATACTACTTTCTGCTTTTTTATTGAATCGGGAACCGGTTCAATTTCCAAACCGATTGAAGCCAACCGATCAACGACATTGTTTTGAGATTGAGGAATGACTTGCACATTAAAATCTTCAAATATCTCAATCAAATCCCATATCTGATGTCTATATGACTTAATTCTTATATTCTTCAGAGGCACTTTCCCACAAACCTGGCTCACAACCAACTTTGAATCTTTGAATGCTTGTATTTTATTTATACCCATTCTCTATACAATTATTAGACTATGGGCCAAGGCTTCATACTCCACATCATTGTTTGAGAATGAGAACTAAAAATGATAGGCCTTGAGGGTCTCAAATCCTATTAAAGACACTAGTCAAACACATAATCTAGAACTAACTTTGCAGTTGGTGCCATCAAAATGTAGGGTCTATAGACGGTTGTCACCTGGATCATCATATTTCTTTTGGTCCTTTATCAATTTTGAGAATACTTGATCATCATTGAAGATCTCATAAGGTTCCCAATCTGATTATTTTTGTCTTCCTAGTCTTTCAACATCTCTACACAATATCCCTCCCTTTTTCGAGAAGGAGGTTTGTGTTGCTTCAAATTATAGGACTACATTGTCTATTATGTGTTCTAGATGCAAATATTTGGATAGGATTTTCATATTCACCCCAATCTTGGTCCTCAATATTAGGTGGGACCAATCAAGTTCTAAATATCCACCAAGCTTTGTAGTGAAATCTCTTGAAAGACACATCCCAAAGATCGGGGGAATTTCTATCACCACTACTTCTTGCCTGACCATTTGACTTGGACATGAGAAGAGGTTTAAGGACAAATATTTAATGTGACTGATATTCATAACCTTCTTCCCATCTACTTGCATGATTCCTCTCTCAAGGGGATCATACTTAAGTTTCAAGGCATCAACCACTTGCTTTGGAATGACCATTGTACTAGCTCTCAAATTAGTCATATTATAATAAAAAATCTTATCTCCCACAATAAGTGTTAAAAATTAAGCCATGGGATTTGGCTTGCTTACCTCTTTCTCTTTTTCCTTGTCCACATCATTCACATAAGATATAGGCTGAAAATCTTGAGCGTACGATGTGGGTCGTTTATCTTTGTCTTGATCGCATGATGGAGTTGCATCCGTTTGTGATACTTGTTCTTCCTTATTTAATGCTTCCCAAAGAAACATCTTTTGTTCAAGATTGGATATGACATACCATAGAGACACGTTAGCAAGTGTCTTCTTCAACTATTCCACCACATCAAGAATTTTGACTGGCTAGACATTGGGCTTAAATGATGTTATCTCTCTCGTCTTCAAAGGAAATCATTCCATCATGAATGGGCTCAACATCTTATCCAACTCCCTCACTAGCAATGGTGGAGTTCATGATAGCTAAGTAGGTCAACCATTTGCTTGTAGGGCTTTCCTTTATTGCAGTAACTATTGTTGTAACTAAGGTCATGATGGAGCCTATTGTACAATGTATTCTCTTGTGATCCTTATTTTGGATCTTGTATTGTAGTCCAACTGCACTTGTGGCATACTAGTCATTGGAGCTTTATTTGTGAATATTGCATCTTCTTCCTCCATCCATGAAAATAGTGCCTAGTTTTGTGTGATATCTAGTTCGTCCTCTTAAGAAATCCCTTGTATTTATGCTCTAAAGAAGTAATTTTCCATTTCATGGGACTCACATTATTTTGCACTTAGGAGCACACCCTTGCTTCTTTGTTCCACTATCTTCCTTTGCATAGTTCTCCTTGGGCAATTTTGGGGCATGTGACTATCACTGCATGGGAAGCACCATACATTCTCATCTTTCGCCAATTTGTTCCGGCCTAGGATTAACTCTTTAGTTTGGCGATCTTTGACCATCTATAGTAGCATAGTGACTAGAACTGTCTGGTTTGTGGATGCCATTTGATAAAATCCTCTTCTTGAGGGTCATTGGGATGTTTTTTGTTGAAAAGATGGCCTCCCTCCTTGATAGGTTTGTCTGGCATGCTTTGAAGGTACCTCTCATTGCTGCTTGATGAGAACTAACTCGTTAGCCAAATACCACATGAGGCTCTTCATATCATTGATGTCTACTACTAGAGAGGAAGAGCCCGACATGTTCGACTGCACAACAGGAAACACATACATGGATTATAGTATGGCCAAAGTTGTCACTTGTATAGTGGAAGTGCTTGGAGTAGCTTCTTCTCGAGGACCACTAGAGATTTAAGTGAATATAGGCATTGAAGGACATGGTGGAAGCTTTCCAGCATCGATCAAACTGTTCTCCACATGCACAACCAACTCATATGTGTCAAGTAGGATATCCCCTCCCATAAAGGTTATCATAATTATGATGTCTAAATTAAAATCCTTCAAGTAGAAAATAAACACAATCGTAATTGGGGGTCGGACAATCATAGGGATTCTTTGCCAGGTTTTATGAAACCAAGTGTTGAATTCGCTCATGGCCTCTTGTGGGGCTCTTTTGATAGTGATTAGTTGATGTAGTAATGAAGAGCGATCTCCCTTCTCTGAGAAGCATTCAAACAACATTTCTCCAAGTTGATCCTAGGAGCGAATAAAAGTAGAAGCTAAATATTGAGACCAATCTTGAGGGTTTCCTTTGAAAGAGGTGGCCAACAATATAAGAGCAATATTTTCCTCCACTATCTAATGCACCCTACATACCTCTTCTATATCTTGGAGGTGTTTAGAGGGGGTTTTGAAGTCTTGTCCCAAAAACATTGTAATAGCCTTGAGGGCATTGGTGGGTATGGTAGGGCATATGTTTGGGGGCATAGGTGATTGTAGTAGACTACCCCTATCCGAGGTTATGGAATTTCTAGGAGTATGGGTAGGTACATGAGCCATGGAGAACATATTCCTATGAATTGGGTATACTAGTATTCTTATTTTGAAAATTTGGCCTCTAGGTTGAGTAGATAAGGCTTTGGATTTTGGGCTCTTACTTCTCGCTCTATTACTCCTTACAAATGATACAAAACCTATAAGTCTTCTTCTCCTAGGTACCAAAGTGGGTAGCTAGGAGTATTGGAAAAGGCATCTTGAGGATGCTCTTGGTTGGACTCTAAGCATGAAATGTCCAACCTCTTTCCTTGGCCTGATCTCATAAATATTTCAGACTTCCAATCAAACGTTCGAAAAACTACACATCCCACTGGGTGTGCCAAAAAATTAATTATTGATCATCAAATCTTGCACCTCTGTGACAAACTTATGAGAAATTCAACAAGTGGGGGACCAATTTGTGCCTCACTGAATACCTTAGGGATTTTAATAGAAATTTGGCTCTTCTTTGAGTTTGGGAAAAAGGGTAGAAGAAAATGTAAATATAAAAATTAAAAATGGTGATGTGCCAACACTTTTACAACATTCCAAAACCCAAATTATTTTTCTATAAATGATATATTAGACAAAGAATGCTACAACCCTTCACTTTTGGGAAGAGAACAAGTAGAAAAGGATAAAAATAAACATATTGTAGTCTTCCAAGGGTGATCCCACAATACTGGTTTACAATTTTTGGGCAAATTGGACACTAAACTGATTTTTTTAAACTAAATCCTCACTTTCAAGCACCTATAGTGGCTAAATCGTGAGGAATTTGAAGATGATGCAAACTAGTGGTTTGTGATGTTTTGTCTATAGATTCTAGACATTTTTTTTATTTAAAAAATTGGAATCAGATTGCACTTCTTTTTCCATCTCCTTTGAAAACTAGCTTTTGAAAATAAAACAACATTTTTAGGAGGTGATGCTGACCGTATACAACATAAATTTTTTCGTATGAAGGATAGAATTCTATTTTTTTTAATTTATATTTGTAAATATTTAACACTTTCATTTGGTTGCATAGTGTTTTATTAAATAGTTTTCCCTTAATCAAGTTTCAAAGTCAAACCAATTATAATTCAGACATAGGCAAATTGTATACAACATAAATTTTTCTATATGTATCGAAATTGAAATTTTATTTGATTAATGGATCAAGGACACCAATACCCAACCTAAACATTTTTTTTAATTTGTTTTTGATAATATGCTATTTTTCCACATGTGCAGAGCTGAGAGCTTAATTTTTGATGGAAAAACTATGTTTAATAAAACTAAAAAAACAAATACATAATAAAACCAAAATATATTAAAATTATATTCATTGGATAGCTCATTCTAAGGAATACCATGATGATTTCAAATAAATTTTAAATAAATTCATTTGATCCCCCAAAAGGTATTTCAAAAGTGATTTTTTATCAACATTTTGATAGGTGTAAAAGAGACCCTATTGTAGGTATGGTTTAAAACTAGCAGGGTTCTATCCAAGTGGGTTTGATCTAATGTGGTTTGATCAAACCCTCTTCAATTGGAATCCTTAAAATGGAACTTTTTAAGGCTTAAATCATTACATTTTCTAAAAATATGTGATTTCAACAAAAATCAGAATCTCCCATAAATTATAAACTAGTTTTGTGGGATCACCCCCAAATCTCCCCATGGGAAATGTTCATTAAGGTCCGATCAAGCATAAAATTTCCAAAAGTTCTTAGAAAAATATTTAGAAAGTTGCATAAACCCTTCCTCTTAATAAAACATAACATGAAGAAATAATAACCCTTAAAGAAACTAGAGAAGTTCAAGGACATAATCCAATTTCTATAGACTATTACTTTATCATATAAGCCTACAACATGAAAATCAACTAATCAAACTATTCAAATTAAGCTTAAGATATTGTTTTATTCTAAAAAAAAACATAAAGAAGGAACTTCACAAAGGCCATATCATGCATAGTTTCAAAATTTATTCTAAACAACTCATACTTAAATATCAAATGAACTTTAAGCATTTATGCACAACCGAAGGGATATTTTTCATGGAGTGAACCCATGGGTGGCCTGGCTTCACATGAAATTGGTTTGACTCTAGGATGATGGAGAATGTGACATCTAATGTTTTTTGTCCTATTTGTAATGGAAGGGTGATTGATCCCATCATAGGGCAAGAAAAACCATTGTGTGTCTTGATCCATCATTTTGGTTGATCATACACATCTTGATAGATTTCATGTAAAAATAATAATTCCTCGGTGATCACATTCTCTCCATAGGCGGTATCTATTAGTATCCCATTAGTGGGCTTGTCATAGATACAACTGGCTATGTAGGGAGGACCATCAAAAAAATGTTTAATTATATCCTTAGAGGGGAAATAAATGTCAATAAAATTATTAGGTCAGCCCTTACGAGGTGTTGCAACCTAAAATTTCATGCAAATTTTAGGTTCCCATATAAAAAAAATTGATTTTTGCACTTAGATGTACATTTGAAAAATCTGCTCAAATGACTCACTTTGAAAAATCACAAAATTAAGTAAGTGAAATTTCATGCAAGATCACTTTGTATATGTGTTCATCTACCATATTTGAGTATCTCCACCAATTTTCAGCTTCATACGATCAATTTTGACGAGGTTTTGAAAGATCAATTCAAAGAATTTTGTGAAGGTTTGTTATCTACACAATAAAATCTGTTAAAATGAACAATTTTGGGGGATAATATTAAGTAACTAGAAAGATGTCATGAAAAATGAATTGATGCATCAAATAATCTCCACCAAAATCTACCTTCGTGCCAATTTTTAGAACTTCAAGGCGTCATCTGATATTTTCTCGAAGCCAAAACTGAATGAGTTTTACACAACTTGACAGGCACAATTTTGTAAAAAATGACTAAGTGAGCTACTTTGTCCATTGACAGTTTTCAATTTTGATGAGCTCATACAAAATCATTCTACAAACACATTTTCCTACCATAGCTCAACATACTGGTAAATTTTTTGGGCCTTTCTAGATCATTTGATTAGTTTCCAAAAACCATTTTGGAGGCTACTTAATATGTTTTGTCACAGTGCAAAAAGTCAAAAAACAATTTTTTGATAGAATGCCCACTTCAATTCGAGATGTATTTGGATGAAATATCATGAAATAATTTAAGAAGTGTTTTGGATGAGTTGGCATAATACACTTTTACAGAGCCATTTGGGAATAGCATTTGAGATAGGAAATTATTGCTAAAGTGGAGATCCTATGGTGACCTATTCAATGGAGTCATAAGGATATGGACAACAGATTAGGATAAGATGGCCTAGAGCGGCTAAGTATGAGGTCCAAATTTTTTCATACAAGTGCAACACCAAAATGATTGGAAATGTAAAATATATTGGGCTTGCTTGGTATGGAGGCTCTATAACAACAAAAAGAATGACCAAACACAATTTTTTGTAAGGAACAAAGGCTTTTGAAGGGAAAGATCCCAATGGCATATAGTGACAAGTCATGAAATTTATTTTGAGGAATACAGAATAGACGAATGTCTATTTTGACAAATCATTTATTTATCTTTACACTGGTGCTAATGTTTATGTTCATATGCAAAGATCATCCTTTTGTCAATAGGTCAGAATCGAAAATTTAATTGTAAGCACCTTCCAAATAAGGAACTGTTATTTTTGATACAAGTACAATTTAATAGTATTCTTTAAAAATATGCTAAAATCTTTGGATCTTCGATGTCAGATTAAAGGACAGATCATATAAATCTCTAAATATGGCAAAGACAAAATAACAAAATGACATTGTGGAAGAATTATGGATATGAATGAGAGGGAAAAGATTCTCCAATTAGAAATTATATATTACACTTTGGTGTTAGTGATGCAATGTAAAAGTCTTCAAACTTCAACACTTTAAAAAAAGAAACATACTAGGGTTCGTCGAGCAGTATTAGAATTAACTAATGCAACCCTAGTAATCAACCAACTCTTGGCTATGATGAGATCTCATACACATGATGATAAAATGAAAGAAGCTTTCATGTATAAGTTCAAACATGCTCATGAAAGGAGCCATGGTAATGAAAGTCAAGTAATGTATGGGATGTAATATTCTGCAAATTAGAGGTTGTAATTGCAGAGTAGTCTTCAGTGAAGGATATTAGATAAAAATTTGATACGATTTTAAAGAATTAAGAGCTTATGTAGGAGGGACATAAATTATTTTGAAGCTATTTTAAAATGGTAAGAGGTGACCTCAACGACATTAGGGAGTGGAATTTTGGTTGAATTGATAAGTAAAAGCACAAATACCGATTTTGTAGTTTTCTTAGTGTTCTTTAAGGATGTTAAATTCTTCAATTGACTAGAGGAAGAATGTGTTCACTTGAGTTTCCACAAATAAAGTTACAACACTATTTAATCCTACAAGGGTGATTGAATAGCTACATGATACTGAAAATCCCAAGCTTTCTGCAAGCTAATATTGTTCAAAGTTCCTGATTTTGAAGATTGCATATCCATAGCCACAGTTCAGGCTTGATTGAGATCTAATTAAGATCATGTTTGACTAGGGGGTGAAGCCACAATAGTGGTTTACAATCTAGGTGAGGAAGGAAAACTCACAAAAAATGACCCCAAGGAAAAAAAAGTTATTTTAGGGCTTTGTACGAACCTACTAGTTCAATCAAACCAATAAGGGGTTTGCTAGAATTAGATTTTGAGCAAACCCCTTTGAATCTTGGCCACCAAAAAATAAAAAAATGCATAGAAAAGCGGTTCAAGTGAACCTGTTTTAAGGGGTTCACTCGAACCATGGTTTGAGCGAACCCCTAGATGTTTGCTCAAACCCCTATGGGTTTGTATGAACCCCCTTATCCCTCATCCCCCATATGAGACACAAAAAAATCCTAAATTTTAGCACTTCGGAGCTCGGGTTGAGGATGAAAATGGAGGAATCTTCACAAACCCAACTAGAATAAGGTAGCTCTCAGAATGAACTATCCAATGAATATAATTTTAATATGTTTTGGTTTTATTATGTATGTGTTTTTTAGTTTTATTAAACATAGTTTTTTCACCGAAAATCAATCTCTTTGTTTTGCACATGTGGAAAAATATCAGGTTATTAAAATAAAAAATTTAAAAATATGTTTGTGCTAGGTATTGATATCCTTGATCCATTAAAAAAATTTGAATTTCGATACATAGACAAAAATTTATGTTTTATAGAGTCTACCTAAGTTTGAATTGCAATTGGTTTAACTTTGAAACTTGATTAAGGAAAAAATATTCAATAAAAATCTACGAGACAAATGAAATGGCTAGATATTGTAGTTATAAATCTAAATTCAAAAAAATTATACTTTTATCCTTCATACAAAAAAAGTTATGTTGTATATAGTGAGCATCACTTTTTTTAAATATTGTTTTTAAAACAAAACCAATTTTCGTGGGAGATGGAAAAAGAAGTGCAATCTGATTCAAAAAAATTGATTTTTTTTTTTTTAGAATCTATATATAAAATGTGATGAGACTCTAGTTTGCATCATCTTTAAATTCCTCATGGTTTAGCCGCTATAGGTGCCCGAATGTGAATATTTAGTTAAAAATAATAATTTTAGTGTCTAGTTTGGCCAAAAATTGTAAACCACTATTGTGGGATCACCCTGGCTATCCATGGGAACGTTTGTGAGGGCTGATCTTTTGAGAATGCATTTGAATATAATTCAATTGATTTCATCAGGGAAGAGTGGAAAGATATTTGTGTGGACACTTTTTAAACCAGTCAATGAAGATAATAGAGAAGAAGAGAATATAATTCTTGTATCGAAATGATCAAAGTAATGAAGGCACCCTTGAATTACATGTTATTCTTTCATGAAATATAGGAGTAAATTTACTAGTGGCACTCAAAAATATCTCACCAAACATGGAGGACTCATAGATATGAGAATTGCAAATAGAAAGAGAAGAAATTACAGAAGGACCTAATTCACCCATGCATGGAGAAAAAATTATTCATGGAATTGTTGAAGTAACCAATGATCTACCCAACTAAACCAAAGAAGTGTCTTTCTGTGTGGAAAACAAATAAAATGATAAGATGGGTGGTATCAGATGGAATTTCCCGTATCATTGTAGGAGGATGTTGGAACTAGTGCGGTAGCATCCCACATTACCATGAGGGCCCAACACTAGTCTCATGGTAGTGTGGTATTTTGGACAACATATAAGTTTTACTATAGTATTTTGAAAGGTGTGTGGTATGGAGGGACTTAAATATTTTTTATTGTGAAGGCCAAACAAAGAAGGTGGGGTATTGCTTAAATGCATAAAATGTGCAAAGTGAAAAAGTTATTAATAATAATCACAACATATTATTTGGAGTGATAATAGTGTAATGTGGGATAAAAAAAATATTTTTGGAAAGAGTTAAAGAGTGGGTAATTATTTGTACCCAAAGAATATGGTGAGAATGCATACGAGTGAAAAGAAAAATGAGATATTTTCACCAAGAGTAAATATAAATGAGAAATCATTGGTGAAAGAATTCAAACTAAAGTATTGTGAAACAAAAATTTTTGCAGAGAATAAAGTTGAAGATTAAAGTTAAAATATTTTAATTTTCTGAGGGCAATAAATTAAAATATTCTATTTCGCCAAATAATATTGGAGAGCTGGAGCAAATGGATACAAAGGGATGCAACCCTAAAATTACAATGTATATATGTAAGATGAATTATATCATCAAAGGGGGTATGAGTAGAATTAGGAGTTAGGTAGGAGATATACAAAATATAATTTTAAAATGTTTATCATGTTGATTATATAGTGAAGACCATGATGTATGTGTGAAATTTTGGAGGAATTAATGAGAACTTGTGAATTTCAGTAACTCAAATATTGGTGTCAATTATTTTTTAATTTAAAGAATTATTCGACTATCTCCAAGTTGGTGTTCCTTATTATTTCAATAGATTCCAAGAAGAATACTAAATTCATCAGACACATTCATTGTTCTTGTGTAATTTTATTAATTGGTTTCTTCAAGTAGGAATTAAAATCCTTTTTAATAGATTACAAAATTTAGAAATATCAATTGCATCAATAACAAGAGTATATAATTGAAGGATGCTATACTGTTTCCAGACAATACTATTAAGTTATTCAAAACTGAATATATCATGTATATTTTAAATTTTTTCAGTACACATTTTTTGTCATTGTGTGATCCCTTTTAACTAGTTCCTTAAAGGAAGGATTAAAATCCTCTTAAATATAGATCATAGTAAGCTAATAGATCTTGATTGGATCAATAAGAAGAGTATTCCAGTCACATCCATGCATATTTATACAAAGTATAAATATTCAAGTGCAAAATAATTTGAGTTGTATCCAATATTATTCACCCATCACTAGCTTTCTTTGAATCCGTTTTACCCAATAAGGCACTGGTCTTATCCATCTCTTCATTCAAATCCATACAAATCACTTTAGGAACCTTAGAAAGCATTCATTTCTAAACAACTACATATTTTACCCAAACATACTCATATACCTTGATATTGCTTAAAAAATTTATACCAAATTAACCTTTACATATATTTCACTTCCCATTGCCATTGTGAATAGATTGTCTTAGTTAAGGATAACACAAATTTCAAATCTGCTTCAATATTTGGGCACACCCACCTAGGTTTAGCAAAGCCTAAAGAGAAGAATTTTTAATTACATTAATTGGCCTTGTACATTAGCGAAAAATGTTTCAAGAGCTTGGCAACCTCTTGTGGTTCAAACCTACATTTTTGAGACGTAACATGAGGGATGACATCTATCGCCCCTACCATTTCATCTATAACATTATTAGTGATAGTATCATGCTGAATAGAATCATTGTTATCATCATCTATGTCAACATTGATCACATCATTATCTATAGTTTCCCTGGCTTAAACAAATGAAATTTCATGTTTTGGCATTGGTTTGGGCCTTCCCCCTTTACCCACCATCAATCAACCAAATCCAAGCAACCCTCCAATCACAAATCAAAACATTGTACCAAATCCTCCCATCTTTCCATCGACATCATAAAAATAAGTGGAAACTATTCAAACAACCCCAATAATCAGAAAATCATCCACCATTCCCAAAGTATCTCAAAACATGATCTCCCAAGGACCAAGCCTATCAATCGCACCCTCCACCATCCAAACCCCAATTATCAATACAACGGTCCCACTCATCACAAAAAGAAACACTATTTATAATCCACCTCCACCACCACCAAAACCCAACATGGCCAACTCCTTTAGCATCATGTTGCAAGAAGATCAATGAGCCACCTATCAAAAGGCACTTCAAAAAAATCAAAATCAACAATTTGCACAAATAGTTGCCCAACAAATGAAGGCACAATTGGTAGCACAACAAGAGCAATAGGCTACCCAATATCAAGCTTTATTGCAACAACAATAGGTTGCCTAAGCTGCACAAGATGTTCCATTCACACAAGATGCACAAGCTACCTAGGCCATACAAGTATCCCAACAAGAACAAGCTCAAGTTCAAGCCCAATATCAAGCTTAGCAAGCGTAAGCCCAAGCTCAATACTAGGCACAATCTCAAGAAACCCAACAATAAGCATATCAACAAGCCCTGCAATAGTATCAAGCATAATAGAAATTGGCTCAACAACAAGCCCAACAAAAAGCTTTGTTGGCACAAAGTAATAAAGAACAACAACAAGCATTTTGGGCACAATAGGAAATGCATGAATATCAGCAAGCCTCACTTATGTAGTAGAAATTGCAACAAAATCCCACCCACACTCCACCCATCACTCAAACACCTCAACCCCTCCAAAACACCTTCACTCCACCTCTTGATCCATAAGATGATGTGACAGCATAGATCATATTGCTCTTGTAGCAAGTCCTTGATCTTCAATCAAGGAAAACAAGGACACCAAGAAATTTGTGCCCTTATCCTTTCGACAGGAGCTTGGAAATGATACCATTCCCAAAGTGATTCAAACTCCCTAAGTTTGACAAATACCATGGGTTGGGAAATATTTAAGATCACATTAGGGAATTCCAAGTACATTTCATGGAAGTCACATATAATGATACATATATGATGTGACTATTTCCCTAAAGCTTGGCTGGCCCTACCATGGAGTGGTTTTCTCACTTACCTATTGGCATCAAAATGTTCCAAGATATCATAGATGAATTCATAAAAAATTACGCATTCATCATTGACATGGATGTTAGTCTGGACGAACTATCTGTGCTCCAAAAAGGTAAGGGGGAATCATTCATTTTATTCCTACAATGATGGTGATCCATGGCCAATCAAAGCAAGTGGGCCATACTAAAAGAGCATGGAATTTGCACCATCATTTCAATTCTAGAGAAAACCTTGGCATTCCATCTAAAAATTTAGTGTATTACCACTTACAACCAATTGATCCCCAAGGTGCTCAATATTGAACAAGCCCTCATTGCACAAGGGGGTACACCCACATGCCCCTAATATCAAGATAACTGCCCCTCCACCAACTATAATGAAAAACCTCGCACATGGTCAAAAATCAAGAATTTCACCAATGATGGTGTGGTTGATACAAGGGTCATAATCAATGCCCCAAGGTAGAACACTCCAACATATCAAAAATTGTAAAACAATAATCACAACACACAAACCAATATGGTAGGACAACAACTACCCAACAATCAAATCAACAATCTAAATAATCAAGGCGGACCACCTTTGTGAAACAAATATCTCCCCAAGAGGAATTTCACAGCCCTTGGGGAATCGGTTGAATCCATCATGAAGAAATTGGTCAATGAGAATCTCATCAAAATCCCCACCTACGATAATTATCAAGAGCCCCGAGTAAAACCTCCATGAAACAATGAAAATTAACTTTGTGATTATCATAAAATCAAGGGGCACACAAAATCCAATTGCATGAAGCTGAAAAATATAATCCAGGACCTCATCAACGACAAGATCATTAGCATGGAGCAACCAACAATAAATCAAGATCTTAAGTTCTACACAAATCTGATGTCGGATCATAAGATAGGAAATAACAAAGGGAAAAAAAATTACGACAATGTAAGCCATGTGTATTGACAAATTGTCACATCGCTAGATGAATTGGTCACTATTGTTAATATCAAGGGAGTCAAGGTTGATTGTGAAGTCACCACACGTAGCGAAAAGTCACCATTGTTTGTTCATCATAGCCACCTAGGGAATTCACCTCAAATCCAAAATCCACTCCTAATGGGTACAATGTCTTGGAATAATTGAATAGAACTCCCACTCAGATCTCCGTCATGGAGTTACTGAAGATTTCATCTTCCCATAGAGAAATCCTTGAGTGCAAGCATTAGTTTCATCCACTATCTCAGCCAATTTGGATACTAAAAAATTCCAAGCTATGGTCGAAAACATTACCAGCTCAAATCTTCTGACATTCTCTGACCAGGACTTCCATACCCAACCATCTCATAATCGTGCACTCTCCCTTGATGTATTGGTTCATAAAAACTAATTCAAAAGGGTCTTGTTGGATGGGGGTGCAGATCTAAATATTTTTTCTCTCAAGCTCATAAAGAATATGGGAGTCTTTGAAGATTCCATTGAAAAAGGCAAGGGAATCAAAATTAGAGCATATGATGACCAAGAAAGAGTCTATCAGGGTACTATCCAACTCCCTATTCAAGTAGGGACAACCATTATGGAGACCACTTACCATGCCCTTGACATTGATCTATCACACAACATCCTCCTGGGGAATCCATGGATCCATGGGATGCAAGCGATCACATCAAACTTCCATTAGTGCGTCAAATTATCATATCAAAACAAAGAGGTCACAATATACGGTGATCTTGAGCCCTTTTCCTACTCTAAAAACTTTGAAGAAAATTACTATAATATCCCCCAAGCTCTAAAAAATTATGAAGGCCCTTCAACCCTGTATATAGACCCAACTAACATAACCTCCACTTTTAGGAAAAAGACATCCACCATTCCTGACATATCTGAAATCAAGGTCATACTCCAAGAAAATGGGTATGGGGATTATAAAATGAAGAAAGGAGCCTTTGTGGTGGGGAGTTACCTCAATCCCCTAGATCCCATGGAAATTCACAGCCGCCAATACAACAACTCCAACCTTTAGAGTGAATCCCTCTCGATTTAGGAGTTGGGGGATGTTGGTCGAGAAGTAGTGGATGAGAGAGACATATCCAGTCTCCTCTATCAACATGAAAGACCTTTACCAGCCCTTCCTATGGATGATTCCAACAAAAGAATTCAATAAATTTTGGGCATGGGTGATATTAGAAATGAAAGTCTTGGAAAAAATAGCAATAGGTGATTAGAACCTATCATTAATGAAAATATTAGTGTTGAAATAATAGTAGTCGCCCTTAACCTACTAGTATCTATAGGTCTTCCCTTAGATAACTTTACTTTTGACATAACCAATGTGTGTAGTAGTGACAAGGATCCCATAATTTACTTGCCTATTCTTTTCGAAGACTCCTCCCTATGCCTGATTAGCACCCTGTCTTTTGAGTCAGTCCATGAAACCCATGAAATAAACCTAGTGTATCCCCAACTCATCGGTTACAACCAACGAGCACCACCAATTATGGACATGTTCAAAAATGATGAGGCACTCTCTAGATTCATGGGATTATGGGATACAGTGCCATATGAAAATCATAAAGCTAGGTTTGACATAATACTAGATACATAAGCATATTACGGGGAATCGATTGAATCCTTAAGTCGCAAAAGTGAAAATTTGAGAATAATCTCAAGGTCTTTGTGTGAAAACCACACAGTGGCACTCTCTAACTGAAAAATAGCAAAAATAAAGGATGTATCCAACAGTGGAAATCTCTTTGATGTGTTAGAGGGTGAATGATTCAATCTTCCTCTCAGTTCCATTCATCAGGATAAGTCAGTGGTTCTAGCATAACACTGTAATCCAGTGAATCTAGGAATAAAGGAACTACCACATAGCATTATACGTTGAGTCACTTCTCATAGAAGAATAGAAAATCCTAGCTACATTCCTAGAGGAAAGAAAGGTAAAATTTGTATGAAATTATGTTGATATTCCTAGGCTTGATCCAAAAGTTGTCGTTCATTACCTAGTTGTATATCCTGAAGCGAAGCCTGTGAGACAAAAGCTGAGAAAAATGAATCCCTAGATAGCATTGTTGGTCAAAATGGAATTATAAAAGCTCCTAGATGCAAGGTTCATATAGTTGATCAATTATCTAGAGTGGGTCTCAAACCTCGTACCTGTTTCAAAACCAAATGGGGGCATCCCCATTGGCAAGGACTTCAGAAACTTAAACAAGGCATATCCAAAGGATGACTTTCCACTTCCAAACACTAAAATGATCATGGACATGATAGTAAGACATGATATGCTATAATTAATGGATGGATTCTCAAGATACAATAAAATCATGATAGCCAAGGAAGACCAGAACAAGACAACGTTCACTTGTCTATGGGGAACATATTGCTGGAATATGATGCCATTAAGGTTGAAGAATGCAAGAGAAACCTACCAAAGGGCCATGTCACTGATGTTTCATGACATGATCCATAAATTTTTGAAATATTATGTGGATGACGTATTGGTTAAATCAAGGAAATGACAGGACCACATATCTTCTTTGAGCTCCATTTTTGATAGATTGGAAAAGTTCAAGGTCTGAATTAATCCGAAAAAGTTTCTTTGGAGTACAATTAGGAAAGCTCCTAGGGTACATTGTATCAATAAGAGGAATTGAGTTCAACCCTACCAAAGTCAAGGCAATCTTCAAAATGGAGGCACCTAGAGCATCAAAGCATCTAAGAGGCCTACAAGGAAGACTCCATTCCATCTCTCGATTCATAGTGCAACGAGCAAACAAGGAAATACAATAATCTCATCTACTCCATAAGGTGGTAACATAAAAATTGGATGAGAAATGTGACCAATAATTCAATAATATAAAGGAGTATTTGCTAACACCAATTTTCCTTATGCCACCAATTCCAGGAATACTTTTGATCTTATACATATTACCAATAGTGGCAGCCCTCAGCACTCTCTCGGCCCAACATGATGAAAATAGGAAGGAAAGGGTTATCTATTATATCAATAGGACCATGGTAGGACATAAGCTAAACTACACACACACTAATAAAGCCTTCCTAGTAGTTGTTTTTACAACATAGAAATTTAGACATTACATGCTAGCACACCGGATCAAGCTAATCACAAAAATAGATCCGCTCGAATACCTACTTTCCAAAGCAACTCTCACAGGATGAATGGCTAAGTAGGTTATGATCCTAATGGAGCATGACATTGAGTATGTATAACACAAGGCTATCAAAGGACAATCAATTGCAGATCAACTAGCAAAAGTACCTATATATGCAGAGAATCCAGTGGTTTCAAAGTTCCTCGATGAATCAATCTTTAACCTCAGTGTAGTTGATCATTGGAAAATGTATTTTTATGTATCCTACACAAATCACAATTCAGGAGAGGGAATATTCATCATCACTTCGTAAGGTGAATACATATCTAAATCATACAAGTTGTCATTCCCATTCACAAAAAACATCATAGAATATGAGGCTATTATCATAGGGCTGAGGATCATAGTGTAGTGGCAAATAATGGCACTTAAGGTCTATGGGGGAAATAATTCATAATCAACTAGGTGAATAATGAATATAAAAAAAAGATGATAAAATGAATCCATACAAAAATTTGTGGAAATCCTTAAGGATTCCTTCATGGATATCACATTTGAATAGCTACCTAGAGCAAACAACAGAGCAATGAATGCAATGGCTAGGATTGGACCACTCCTAGAGATCTTGCACAATGTCCCAAAGTATAAATTCCTCGTAGAGAAACTTCTCATACAAGCAGTCAAGGTAATAGAGTTCAAGTTGGTGTGCAAAATTGTTGGTCGCAATGATCCTTGGTACCATGATATTTACACCTACTTGAGAATAGGATTTCTCCTTGCTGGCATAACCCCAAATCTCAAAAGAGACTTTTTCAAAAAATTATCCCATTTTGTCATCCTGGGAGATACCCTATACCATAGGAGCATTGAAGGGACCCTTTTACATTGCCTAAACACTAAGAAGGCCTTGACTGAGGAACATAACAAAATTTTTGGTTCACACTCGAGCAGTATGACTTTAGCCAAGAAATTTTTGAGGATGGGACACTATTGGCCGAAAATGGAAAGAGAAGCGCATGAATATGTCAAAAGGTGTTTGTAGTGTTAGCAGCATGGGGACCTCATCCATGGACCAGCTCAAGAGCTCCACCCAATCATCACACCTTGGCCCTTTATGCAATGGGGGCTTGATCTCATTAGTAAAATCACCCCCATCTCATCCAATGGCCATAAATTTATCATCACCACAATGGAGTACTTCACGAAGTGGGTGTAAGCCATTCCAATGACCTACATCACAGGAAAGTAGTTACCCAAGTTTATCCTAAATTATCTTGTTTGTTGATATGGTGTCCCTCAAGTCATTATCTTAGATAATGGGACACCTTTCAAAAATTAGGATGTTCGTGACCTATGTCAAAAGTTCAATATCCAACATTTACTTTACACTCTATATTATCCCCAATGAAATGACCAAGAAGAAGCTACCAATAAAACCATCTTAAAAATCCTCAAGAAAACAATCA
The DNA here is from genome assembly GCA_007115665.2 of Sequoiadendron giganteum. NCBI lineage: Eukaryota > Viridiplantae > Streptophyta > Pinopsida > Cupressales > Cupressaceae > Sequoiadendron > Sequoiadendron giganteum. Next base: position 510,162,194 of record CM021105.1, read on the forward strand.
ATGAAGTTAGTCGTGACTAGAATCTGCAATTGAATCCCTCCCTACGGGCCTATTGCACAATCATCCGCACACCAATAGATGCAACCCCCTTCTCTCTTGTCTATGGATCAGAGTCCATCCTCCCCATTGAGATCAAGCTCCTGTCCTTGAGAATATCACTGCATAATATCATTATAGATGAAGAATACTAGGTCTCATGATCGAATGAGCTAGAACTACTAGATGAGTAGTGTATGGATTCCTTAAACCAATGGAAAGTATATCAGAACCATCTCAAGTGAAGCTTCAATAATAAAATAAGGAGTCAGACCTTCCAATTTGGCGAGCTAGTACTAAAGGAAAATTAGAAGAACTTACCAAATCCAGATAGCAAGGGTAAATTTGAACCCAACTATTTGGGGCAATTCATCATCACTATGAGCTACAAATCATGAGCATACTCATTTTCAATGCTCAAAGGAAAAACTATGCAAGAGTCCATGAATAACTTTGATCTCAAAAAAAATATGTATGATCTCTTAAGGGTAAAATGAAAAAAAGCAAAAAAAAGCAAAAATATTAAAATATCTAAAAAAAATTAGAAAAAGGATTAAAAAATAGTAAAGGGAATAATCATCCTCTAGTGGAAACTAGTTTGGTGGTGCTATGGATAAGTAGCTTGGCGAAAACCTGGAAAACAAGAGCCTTGTGTAAATAAAGCACTTCACATCCACTAGGATCTTCACAACTTACACCTATCATCATCTATTGATTTCCATCGCATCCTTCCATCATCCATCTGTGTTAGTACCATAGCTTGATCTTGTGTTCATATCATGGTCTACCCTAATACTACTTGGTACATTCCTAAGGTCAATTTGTCTTGCCTATATCGAAGTAGTCTATCACACCACGTTGGGGGCATGTTCTTGTACCTACATCGGATCGGATTTGTGTATATTCTTGCAATCTTCCTTAAAATAAGAAAATCCAAAAAACATTCGTAATATCCTTCAAAAATCCAAAAACATCAAAAAATCAAAAAATCAAAAATATTTGAATCATGTCAAAAGTCTAAAAAATCAAAAGTGTTGTCATCACTCGAACTACATCGTCTCTGAGCTTGAAAGTAGGCAAGGTTGATCTTTGATCATCCCCTAAGACACCTTAGATTAGTCCTTTAAGAATCCATTTCATCAATAATCAAGTACGTGTCAGTTGAATTGTGTGGTCTCTACTTGTATAATGTAGGAAAGGCTAATTTGTTGATCAGCTCTTGAGACCCCTATGATAGGTCTTTAGGTTAGGTTCTTGGTCAAAATCGCATAAAATACCATTTTTTTTGAAAAAGCTCAAAATCCCAAAAACAACCTCCAAACATTTCAAAACACCAAAAAAATCCAAATATTTGAAAAAATCCATCCATCTCCATCCCAATTTCACCTGAAAGAATCTCATTCATAATAAATCAATCGTCATTTTCATCCTTTGGTAAAACAAGCGGAAGCAAGTCTAGCAAGTTTAAAAGTTAAAGGTCAACCATCAAATTATCAAGTCTAGGTCAGTAAGTAGAGAAGTTGGTCAACTCTTGGTATCAATAGCTTATCATCCATTCAATCCCATATCACTTGATTAAAACATGTCCTAGGATGCATCCTTTCCTATGATGGACATTGCCATAGTTTAGTTTTGGCTAGCAGTATGAAGAACATTAGATTGTTTATTTACTTTATTTGGTCCTTTTGAATTAGCTTATTTCACACTCATTCCAAGGACCTCTCAATGATGCCTAATCAAAACAGTTTAGAGAGAAAGTAATGGGGTAATTATCATTATATTTTTATCTATTGTTCTTGAATGATATTCTTGTAATATAACTTCATCATGCATTCTTTGTTTGGTTTGTAGGGAGGATGTTCTAGGTATCTTTTTGACCACATAGGAAGGCTTTCTTTTCTATATTTTGGTCTGATGTGTTTAGAATATCTGAACTACATTCTAAATGGGGTTTTGTATGTCAAGTGTGAAAATGAGTACTCCCATCATATTGTTGAGTCAAATTCAATCACACTAGGTACCATGCCATCCTGGTTCTTTATACCTTGATGCATCGTACCTAACTATATTATCAAACATAAGGTAAATGGAACTTTTAAAAGACCAATTCCTAATATCATTATTATCATCATCAGTAATAAAGTAGGCTTGTTGGATCTTCTTTCTTCTGTCATCTTTCCATACTAATAGGGTACCATGACAGTTATGAAAAAACATCGATAAAATGCATCCACCTCTCATCAACATAATGCACATTAAATCATATAGGAAACATAGATCCATTGAATTTCATCATTAATATTCATTACAATTATTTGCATTTCATCATAGATATATTTTCATTTCATCATAGATATTATTACATAAGCATACATTTCATAATACATTAATATGTAATCTAGAGAATCATTTACATATCATAACACGTTGCATCCATATATCATCCATCATTACGGTATATAAAAAAAAAATTGCATTCATAATCATGTGCATCCATGAAATATATACATCACATCATTGCATCACATACCACATCATCATCACATAAAATAAATGCATCTCATAAGATACAATCATACTATTTGCATATCATATCATATAAGAAAGTAAATACATGCATTCATCATGCATCATTAAAATAGGACATCTCATAAATGAATCAAATCATCTCATATATATATATATATAAATGTAGCTATCATGGTACAAAGATGAGGATCAAATATGTGTAAATCAAGTATACAATACAAATCGGGGCTATCAAAAAATGATTCGATGGATTAGAAATGAATGTTGTCTCTAATCAAAGAAATGGAGAACTAACCCTATTGGTTTCCACCCTCTCCCACCTGTCTCTCGGCATGCTCCTCGGGTTGTCTCATCCTTGTATGCTCATAATACACTGGTACCCAACCCACTACTAGAACTACCTTCGTATAATGTTGCTTATAGTACTTTATCTCTCTCACTGCCTCATTGTATACCCGTGTAGACAATGCCCTGCCCTAGGATGTAGAGGTCATACTCTCAAGTTTCCATCATCGTCCTATCTCCTGGTCCCACTCTGATCAGGCATAATATCTCTCTATATCAAGAGTCTGGACTTGCTATCTATCCTAGTCCCTCTTGGTCATGAGGACCTGCACTTGTGCCTGGAGCTATTTTATGAGAATATCTTTATGATCTGGCTATGGTGGTGGTGGTGGGGGTTTCTGCTGTTGGTCCCACAAAATCTCAATCTTTCCATCCCCATATATGGGTTTCTCTCAGGGTGATTTATTTTGTGGCTAATCTTGGGGTGGTGTTTCTCATAGCTACTCTTCAGATGGTTTCTAATGTGGATGATGTGGAGGTGGTTCTCCTCCTCTCCCCCTATCCCCTCTACCTCCTCGCCCTCAGTCTGTTGACCTGCTTATTGGCCTACACCAGACATGTATCGTGCCTGGATTTGTAAGTTGCAGGGGTGGTCTAAACCATGTTGTGTAGGCCTATGTTAACCCTACATCCCCCTGTACCTAATCATATGGCCACAACCTAACCACTAGTTGTCTAAATGATGTAACAAAATCATCTTTTGGGATAGGTCTTCTCCATGCTTTCTCCCTCATAGTACAAGAAATGATGGCCACATACTGGTCATCGAGATGATCTTGCCTATCCCTGAACTATCGAGCCACTCTTTCGGGGAGATACCACTCTACCATGGTATGCTCCCTCCCTTGCATAATTTTTTCCTAGCATGCAAAGAATAACTAGTGAACATCATCATACTAGGGACCAACACCAAGACAAGGCCACCAAGTGAAGTTGGTCATCTCATCAATAACCCTCCTCTAGTGAGGGATACCACCTGCCCATCTATGTCTGAAAGTGGTCTTGACCCCTCCATATCTCCAAACAATGGGATCATCTTGCTCTAGGGAAACTGGTGTGACCTGAGGGCAAAGCATTGCTATATGCACCCAAGCCTAGACATTTAAAAGTGTGACACCTGCCCTAATGGCCCTGTTGTCTAAATAGGTAAACTTGTGAAGGTCTCAATAGAGAAAACCCAACATCACTGGCCCCCATGCAAAAAACTATCTCCTAAAGAGCATTCGCTGCCAGGCAAGGCCCTATTTAGGATTGAAATATTGTCCTCATCTATCTGGTGCCATAAGACCTGAGATGATTGCATCTACAACTAGTCTAAAATTTGGCATTGTACCCCTATACCTCTCGAGCTCTATCTAACCCTCAGAAAAGATGGGATCATCAAGCCCCATAATCTTGAATCATGTGTCCCTCCCAACATCCACATCATAAATAACTCTCGTCATGGGTGGGTAGCTGAAGGATATGCCAAATATCCTCTAATGTGACTATAGCCCCTCCTATGGTCAGGTGAAATAAGGACATCTCACTGTGCCATCTCTCTGTTAGGACAATCATCATGCCCAAATGTGTCCTCATGAGGCTATGTACACAACATACAAAAACCCAATCACACCAAGATGCTCTTGGAGAAACTCATGCATACCAATTAACTGCCTAAGAACTGGGGAACAATGCTCTTGTGAAAGCAGTATCTTGAGGTCCTCTTGTGCAAAAAAAGCCACAACGTCAAGTTTCATTAAAAAACAAGACCCTGTCTTGAGTTTTTGTAATTGAAATAACAAATGCGACATTGTTTGGAATTGCGACGTTGTTTGCAAATTCCAAACTACAACACTGGGACCCTTCTAAACTCTAAATTGCACTATCGTGATGTAGTTTGACCATGACCCTAAAACCAACACCTAAATTGGATCGCAGCAGTGCAGTTTTGATATGCATATGAGTTTTCCTAAAACCCTAATTTCTAAACTCTACCACGATGGCATAGTTTACAAATACAACCCCACTTTTTACCTTCCAGTGATGCTAAAATGTGTTTCTTGACCTAAATTTTACATTGAACCCTCTTAAATGCACTTGAAATGTGAAAGGACAAGGTGGGTAAGGGTCACATACTGGTGGTCCTATGTTGACTAGTCGTTGGTACACTCACACTCGATTAGACACATTTCGGGGAAGTACTTGTTGCACCATCTTGATCAATGCTCAAAGCTCAAAATGAAAAAATCTCAAAAGGCTAAGTGTGCAAATTAATTGAAAGTGGCCCCTTGAGGCCTATTTAAGCTTGAAAGTTAGGGATTTTTCACCCTATTTAGCCGTTCAGCTAGGGTTTTGGACCCCCGATCCTATTTTTGCCCAACTGAGGGTTGTTTTTCATATTTTGGAATATTTTTGGCATCTTGGACCTTTTTTGGACCCCTCAAGTACTTTGTCCTTTTTTTTGCAAGATCACCCAAAAAATCCAAATTTTCGTCTAATCTCCCAAGGGGGCAATATACCAGCATAATCCTTCTCACTAGGGCAGTAGTAGGGGATTTAAAAAAAATATTTTTTTTTGAATTTTGATCTTGGCAGTTTATTCTTTGAACCAACATAACAGGTACATTGCTTCAAAGAGGGGAAAAATGTAGACATGAAAAATATACAGATTGATCTTATGCACCTAATCCTAATTTCACACAGATCGGTTCATCTTGAATCATCCCCTTTACTAATAAATTTAATAAAATAATATTTATTTGATTAAATTCATCATATTTCCTCTTTTAATTAAATAAATCTAATTTATCTAATTAAGTCACTCACTTCTATTAATTAAATAATATATTTTATGTAATTAATCTTGTAATCCCTCTTGTAATTAAATAATTCACTTTACTTAATTGCTCTGCAAATTCGTCTCTTTTAAATTAAATAAATTGATCTTTATTTGATTTAAAACTAACATCACCCTCTTTTGATTAAATAAATCAATCTTTATTTAATTAAATCTCAAATCCATTATTCCTCTCAACTTTGATTTCTTTAAATCCTAAAATCTAAGTCAAAAAATTTCAAATCATCTAATTTCTACCTAAATTAATTAAATCATGATTAATCCAAATCCTAATCCTAATCACTCCAATCCTCTAGATTTTGCAACTTGCACCAATAAATCAACTTAATTGATTTATTAACTCATCTATTTTCCCTCAATTTGGCATCAAAAGGGAATATTCTTCAAATTTGAAAATCCCTCCAAAAGGGATCAATACATACTACAAGGCATTAAAGGCCCCTTACATGCCCTTTTCCTTGAGCCAAGTGGCATTTACTCCATTTCTCCTCTCCTTTCAACTTGTCATTTCATAAATTTCAAATTCCACCTAATTTCATTTATTTTCACATTCATCAAAATGTGATCATTCCTCCTCCAATCACATGTGGACAAGTGGCCTCCTCTCATTGGTTGGTATTTTATCCCACATTCATCCATTTTGTCTCTTTTCCCATCATTCTCTTCTATAAATAAAGGGCTTATCCTATTAAATTGATCATCCACAATCGATGCAAGCTTACTGTACTTAATTTCATCTACAATTTCATCCATTTTCATTCAATTATCATAGTTTTATCAAGTTATTAGAAAATTGCACAAGGAATCAAGAATCGTCATCAAATATCATCAAATAACATCAAGGAGTTGGGAAAGGGCCATTTTCCACATCAAAAAGCAACCAATTCCCCCATGGGATTGAATGTTTTCTCATTAGATAGGATTTAATTAGCTTGTATTGTGTTGTTCTTCATTTTATTTCCTATTTTGATGTTTCAATCTAATTTCATGGGGAATGATGATCTAACTTGCATAATGACCTAATCTTATTTTTGTTCTCTTGTGTTTGTGTAGGTAAAGGATCACCATTCATATAAATGGTTTATAAATGCATAAAAAAATTCATTGAATGAATAAATTGAATTGTTCGGTAAAGAAGAAAATCGGTCCAAGGTGGTATCTTTCACGGATCTAGGAAGAAGCTTTTCCAAAAGTTTTTCCTCAAGAAAAAAGTCACTACATAAGGCAGTATAGGAATTGACATGGTTAGAAGGATCTCTCTTCCCTCCATATTTCTCAAATCTATGCACCTCTACACCTTGTAGCATCGGTGTTCGCAATATCTCCAAGGATAATGGAGTCTTTGGACATTATATGTAGGTGGACCATTTTGATTTTGGTTAATGGTGGAGATTTGTTTTTCGTGAGATGAAACGATTTGGAAAAGTTGTCGTATGAGAGGGTCATCATTTGTATTATGAGATGGAAGTGAGAGTGGTGAAGGATTGTATGTGTTTGTAGGACAAGTAAATGGAATGCTTATAAATTGTAGTGGAGATATAACTTATAATGCCACATAAGAACTAGGGATGCTAGTAGGAATACCAAAGGAAGGAATCACATTACTAACTTTTTGCATTGTTTTTGGGACTTGGGAGTTGGTATAGGTGGGTATTGAGGCTATTGTTGTAAGAGGAGGAATTTGGGTCCCTCCTTGACTTGTGACATTTATTTTTGGTAAGGGAAAACTATTGGTTGAGGGGAGATGTTTTCCAAATATTTCCGCTATGTTTTTCACAACGTCAAGGCCATCTTCACTTTCAAGCATGTGGTGAATGTTTTCTATGTTAGGGATGGCGGTAGTTGAATTTTTTTCAAAGATTATTTGTTGTATTTTTTCTAAAAATTTGTGAACTTGAATGATATTTTCTTGTGGAACACTATCATTTCTCGGTTCAACTTTCATACTAATTGAAGGTAAAGATTTTCTAAGGGTGTTAACCATTCTTGGTGTACTAGTGTCAATACTAGGAGTGGAAGATCTAGATAACCCATGTTACACAACAATTGTGCTATTATGGGATGATGAGTCTCGAACTTCTTCTCACTATGGTATTAGAAATAGGAAACCAAACATTTGTTGGCATATGGATAAGGAGTTTTTCCTATAGGTGTTGTCATTGATGGCAAACCAAGTCATGCAATGCAAGTCTTGCATCTAAATGAGAAACACTATTTTGGCTCCAACCGGTAGAACAGAGTAAAGAACAAAGGATATGGTTAAAGGCATAAAAAGTGATCTAGTCATTCCACCAGATAGATATTTTGGGTTATGGATCTCTGAGGAAGGTCTATAGAGGCTTGCAATATCTTGGTTTTGATGCACACACATCGATAAGTGATTTAGGTGGTACGGTGCTCTAATTTTCTAATTATCTGTGCTAGAAATCAAACCTGGAAATGATGGAACTCATGGATGTATAAGATGGAATTAGTTATAAGTCTCAATGTTTGATTAAGTGTTATTTGGGTCCTCTCTTTGTCTTAACCAACTTTGGAGGATGCACATAAAGATTTTGTGGTGGAATTTTCCAACAAGTTAAAATATCTTAATACCTTCTAAAGCTAACTGCTGGATGAGAAAGTCCTTGATTGTGGATATATATAAGAGATTATATTTATCATTCAAGAGTAAGAAAAGTGTGTACAAATATCAAGAAAGTGTGAAATATGAGATCTAGTAGAGCAGTAATGTGAATTGGATCATAAGTGATGCAAAGAGCAATATAGAGTAGAATAGGGCAGACGAAAGTCTAAAGCCGGCGAGCAGACCCTAAATAAGCTCCATGAGATTCACCAAAACTGTTATCTGGCATGGTCAGATGCTATTATCTTAGTTCACCCTTAAGATGGTTTTAATCTAAATTTTGTAGGCATTAAGCCTTTCTCTTTTGAGCAATGAGCTCTAGGCAATGTGCCTAAATGCAAGTGCATTCCTTTTGTAAAAAATATATTTTGAGTACTCAAATTTTGAACTAATATCAACCATGGTTTTTCCCCTAATAGGTTTTCCATGCAAAAATCTATGTGCCATGGTGTTGGATACACTTACTTTGAATACATACATCTTTTCTTCAATACAATGCTGAAATGGTTTCATGCTTTGAATGAGTGGAGTTTTAATAATTGTTGAAGACTAATTTACGCCCCCCTCTTAGTGTTCCTTTGAGTCCAAAAATTGGTACCAGAGCTAGTTCCTTTGGATAAATTTTGCAACTTGAGGTGGATCTTGGAGTGTGATGGACTTTGGTATTCTTCAATAGCAGCTTATGGTAGCTCTTGATGATCTTGATCAATATAAAGCAAAAGTTCAATAATTGAAAGAAAATTTCAAAGATGCTGAGAAATTAATTTAGTCATTGAAGGAACAAATAGTTAAATCTAGGGTGAAGAGGAAAGATCTTTGTGATCAGATACAATAGAAGGAGAAAAAAGAAATGGATGATTCTCACCTGAATCAAACCTTGAAGGAGATAACCAAAGAATGTGAAAAAATTTCTAGAGATAACACCAACCTAAAACATGAAATGGAATCTATGATGATGAAGATGACTAAGGAGATAGAAGAAAGGAAGAAATATGAGGAATACCTTTCTCAGACCCTCAAAGAGAAATTTGATGAATGAAGCAGAATAAATAGTGAATTCACTCAGTTGGAAAGTGAACTACAAAGAACCAAAAACAATGAAGAACTTGGTAAGAAAATTACTAATCTTAGGAATGATATTTTCATTGCAAATGAATTCAAAGAAAATTTTAAGATCAGTTCAGTACATCTTGATGAAAAAACTCAAGGAGAGAAGAGTGGAAATGATAAGAGAGCTATTGGATATGAAAAGGGAGAAAGTTACAGATCAGGACAAAAGAACTTCAGACAAAAAAAAATGGAAGTCTTCCAGTAAGACAACCTAATGCATAAAAATTTAATGGATATTGTTTTTCTTGTAATAAGTTTGTTCATATGGTTTCTTAGTGTAGAATTAATTTAAGGTGAAAAGATTCATCATTCTCTGCTCAGTGTTTCAATTGAAAAATGCATGGTCAAAAATCAACTGAATGCAAAAATATGTCAAGTGACTCTATTGATAGAAGAAATGTTGAATGTTATGCATTTGGGAAGTTTGAGCATACTGCTAATTAATGCAGGATTAGAGGAAGCCAATGGAATGGACAAAGGAATATTGTGTGCTAAAATGGATGATATGAAGAAGACATGGGTAAAGAAAAGTGATTTTGATGCTGCAAATGGTTCCATACCAAAACCTGCTTCCGATAATTCTTCAGGTAATTGATTTAAGGCCATTGGCCTAGGGGGCAGTTTTACAAGAAAATATTTCCCCCTGTGTCTATAGATGGTAGTTGAATGTAGAGAATATTAAAAAATATGTACTCACAGTGTATAGAGGTTTTGGATAAATTGAGCAAAGGAATTTCAAAAAATTTGTTGGTCCGCATAAGACTTTTTTTAATGATCTGATAAAACAAAGTCCCCTGAAAACTTAGGGAAAATGCATTTATCACACATTTGCGAGCTATAAAAGTCAAGTTTGAGCCATCATTTGTCACTATGCATTATCAAAGAGAAGAAGGAGAGCACTTGACATGTGGAAATCAAAGCAAGAAAATCGAATTCATCGACAAATATTGAAATTTGTCAGGTACTTCTAATCATTCTCGAATTCTTTATATAATTTGGTGTGTATTTGCGAACCATAAAACACAAAAAATAAAATGGAGAAAATTAAAGGTTCGATTACATTGGACAAATACAATAGTGAAAAAATTAGATATATGATAAATTTATTGCTTCCTAACGAATTAAAACAATTGAGCGAAGCCAAGCATGGAAATTTGGATATGTGGAATGAGTTTTCGTACCTTAAGAATGTAGAATTTGTAAAATTCTTATTGAGAAAATTGCGTGTTGATGTTTTTAACTTGGAAAAACCCTACTCAATCTTAAAGGAGGTAATTGAGAAATGAACTGGATTTCACAAAGTCGATGATGTTCCTAAGAAGAAATCTATCCGAAACAAGGAGGTTGAAACCCTAACTGGGATAATCGAAGATCAAAGAGATTTTTTGATAGCAACAATCAAGAATCCTGTCAAAAAGTACATTGAACTCGACATAACCTATAAAATCTTCTAGAAAAATCGCAAAGGGGCTACATCGGCTAGCGCAGTATACATTGCTCATAAAATGATAATTGAAGGTCATGAATTTTACCTATGTGGATTGTTAAAAGATTAGATGATGGAGAATGTTCAACTAACAAAGGATTCAGGGTATCCATTTAAGTTCGGGACTCTAATTATATGTCTCATTATGTATTTTTTGAATTTTAAGCCAAAAATCGATAATGGAGTATGGAAATCAGATAAACTAGTATACACCTAAATTTACTCTTATTCTAAGAGTCTATCTAACTAGGATTCAGAGTTTGAAATTTTATGTAAAAATATGCTTGCAAAATGTGGATCAGTCATTTCCCCTCTAATAAGGATAATGGAAGTTGGTTCCTCTTCCGGTACCACAGTTAAAGGACATAAAAGAGGATAGGATATTATTGAATATCGCCCTATAGAAAGAAAAGTTCCCAAGATTGAAGGAAAAGGGAAAGAAAGGAAATTATGGACATTCTAGATGAAGAACCTGAGAATCCACTAGAAAGTAACTCCGGTATTGAAAAAGGTAGTGAGGAAGAAGAAGAACTATCAAAATAAAAACTATAGTAGCTTATCCAAAGTACATGTGGTTTGCAAAAAATTGCAACTTTATTGTCAGTTAGATCATCATACGATCAAGAATTAATTCTGGAAGTTGTGAATGCTCATATTGAGAATTTTAAAATAAGATTGGAAAGTTTGAAGGATATTCTACTTGAAGAGATGATTGAATGTATCAGAGAATCAATAGGCTCCGAAGTTAAAGGCAAATGAGAAGATGAAATTATCTCTCACCTAAAGGAACAATTCAAACTATCCCTTGTCAAGCTTAAGAAGAAAATGAATGATTATAGCAAATGCATTAACTCAACCACAATAATGTAAAACTATTGTGTTTGTTGGCCCAATTCAGTTAACAATTATAAGGAGAAGCTAGATCAGATTGAGATAGAACTAAATGAAATTGGTAAAAGCTTTGACATGTCTCAAGATCCTGATGACATTATCAAAAGAAGAATCTGGGAGTTATAGATAGCTCAAATAAAAATTCAATTGTCTAATAATTCTGTTGTGGAAACCTTTTGGAAGGTACAAGACTTAACTAAGTGGAGACTAGAGTAGTTGGTGGAAATTCTATAAAATGGTGAAAAATTGGAAGAAGCAATCACAATTCCTGAATCTCTCATTGAGATTATCAATAAGACTTCCGAAAAAAAAACTCAATTATCAACATTGGAATTGCAATTGATGGTTGGAATAAGTTTCTTCCGGAAGTGAAGAAAAACAATAGGATAATTTTCTTATGATAACAACATATTGTTTTCAAGTTTTTGAAATTTTGATCAAAGGAGATTTGTTGTAATCATATATGTGTTAAATTTTTGAACACATGTTTTGTCAACATTTTTGCATGTTGAATCCTAGCTTTGTAATTGATGTCAAAAGGGGAGAGAATGTAGTGAAAAATTCCTTATGAATATTAGGGGGAGAAAGTGGAGCAAGCAGTTTGGCAATATACCTATAATGATTCTGAGATAGTTAATTTTCACTAAGTGTTGCCATCAATGCCAAAGGGGGAGATTTTTGGCATATGGCTAAGAAGTTTGGTCTTTAGATGTTGTCATTGATGGCAACCCAAGTCATGCAACCGAAGTATTGCATCTGAATGAGTAGTACTATTTTGCCTCCTACCAGCATAACAGAGTAAAGAACAAAGGATCTAGTTAAAGGCATAAAAGGTGATCTAGTCATTCCACTAGACAAATATTTTGGGTTATGGATCTCTGAGGAAGGATTGTAGAGGATTTTAATATCTTGGTTTTGATGTGTACACACTGGTAAGTGATTTAGGAGGTACGGTGCTCTAATTTGCTAATTATATATGCTAGAAGGCCGACTCGACAAAGATGGAACTCATGGATGTATAAGATGGAATTAGTTATAAGTCTCAATGTTGGACTAAGTGTTATTTGGGTCCTCTCTTTTTCTTAACCGACTTTGGAGGATGGACATAAAGATTTTGTGGTGGATTTGGCTAACAAGTTCAAATATATTAATACCTTTTGAAGCCAATTGTTGGATGAGCATGTCCTTGATTGTGGATATATATAAGAGATTATTTTTATCATTCAAGAGTAAGAAAAGTGTGTACAAATATCTAGAAAGTGTGAATTGTTATATCTAGCAGAGTAGTAATGTGAATTGGATTATAAATGATATAAAGAGCACTATAGAGTAGAATAGGGTAGAGAGAAGTGTAAATTCAGAGAGAAGACCTTAAATAAGCTCCATGAGCTTCACTGGAGTTGTTATCTGGCATGGTCAAATGTTATTATCTCAATTCATCCTTCATATGGTTTTAATCTAAATTTTGTAAGTAGTAGCCTTTTTTCTTTTAAGTAGTGAGCTCTAGATAGTGTGCCTGAATGCAAGTGCATTTCTTTTGTAAAAACTATATTTTCAATACTCAAATTATGGACTAATCTCCACCATATTTTTTCCCTAATAGGGTTTCCACGTAAAAATATGTGTTTCATGGTGTTGCATATGCTTACTTTGAATGCTTACATATTTTATTTAATACAATGGAGAAATCGTTTCATGCTTTGAGTTAATGGAGTTTTAATAATTGTTGAACACTGATTCACCCCCCTTCTTAGTGTTCCCTTGAGTCCAACAACATGCATACAAAGGATACTAAATGTGGGATGAATAAGAATGCAATGTAAAATATGAATAGTGAAATGCTTATAACTAAAATTCAAAAAACTAAAAAAAAATGTAGAAATAGAAAACATAAATATAGAAACTAGCCTATGAATGCTAAAAACTATAGTGAAAAATGTGCAAAGGGACAGATTCACCCAATGTGGTGAATGAGTGTAGGTACTAATTTGTTTTTAATATTCTGAAATTTTTTAAATTGGATTTTATTCTTTTTATGTTTTATGATATATGTCTAAGATCCAAATATATAATTTGAATAAATTTCATTGAAATTAAGTGCAAAAAATCAAGCTAAATGAGCTTTCACTAATTGAAAAATTGAAACCCTAGAATGAAAATTAAGCAATGCAAAACCTAATGCAATGCAAATGCAATCTAATTCTAGGATGAAAATGCACTCCAAATCATAATTAAGGTGTTCTAAATGCAAGTTCACCAAAATGGGACCACTTAAAATGGTGGATAGATTGAATGGGACCAAGTACTATCACAACCACTTTCAAAGAGATTCCACTCAATGATAACCCTAGAGACCTCAATGCAAAATAAATTGAAGTCTTGCAATAGGTCTATCCAAGGGTGATAACTATGATCTAACGAGGTGTTCACCACCAAGTTTAGACTTGGAAAAGACAATGAAATGTAATATGTAAAACAAAACCCTAATTGAATGCAAAGACCTAGAAAATGAATTAAAAATGCAAGTGAAACAATACAAAAAACTAAAAAATAGAATGTATGCACCTGGGAGATTGAAGATGACAATATGGAGGTTTGGATCACTAAAAAAATCTATTATCAAGGTTGACTATGACTCATTCACCAAGATAGGTGAATTAGTCTATTTTTTGGGAAAATGTGTCAGAACAAGTATTTGCCAAAAGGGTATCCAAATATGCAAAGATCTTTGGCATGCCTATATAGTGGGACTTATTTTCCACTTGTGGTGAATCAATCCACTTTTTCTTTTTCAGAAGTTTAGGACCTAATTCCATTACTCTCAACCTTCTCTGCTCTTCTTGACTTGTTTTTGGATCCGAAATTGCAAATTTGTAGTTGTAGATCTTCTCCAAGCTTCTCCTAGGATTGATGACAACTTTGACAACTTTGAGAGATATGGAAATTTTCTCCAATATTTCTCCTTGGGAAATCTACAACCTAGCACTATAAATCACACACAAAGGAGAGAGAAATTTTTTGTGTGGCTAGTGGATATGGGTTTGCCTTGGTCAAACCCCTTGCTTGCAAATAAACCTTGAAATGAAAGAAAATATGAATGGAGAATGATGAATGAACAAATAACAATGTTGTAACTCACAAAAACCTAGATATAAGGTGTTACAAATATGCTTCAAATGGCTACAATGGATGTGGTTCTTGACTCTTACTTGATTGATGTTGAGATTTCTTGAAACAATTGCTTGAATCATGGATTCTACATAACAATTGTTAGCACAATAAAAAACATGATGAATTAAATCTTTGACATGATGATTGTCACTTGAAGAATGCTCTAAAATTCTTGATAATTTTCCCTTGAATTCCCTAAATTCTCTTGTGAATGCTCAAATTCTCTTATGAACTCACTTGAATGATAAGTCACTTAATTTATTGTTAGTTGAAAATGAGAGTAAGAACCTTGTATTTATACTCAATTATGCTAGAACTCTCGAAATTACAACACTACAAGATGACATCAGATATAGGAGAATAAAATCCCACCAAAAATTTGAATTAAATTTTAATTTGGGCCACACAGGACTCATTTGCCCAAGGTGGAAAATGAGTCCAGCTAGGCCTAATTTTTGGGAATATTTGAAAAAGTGTTTAGACATGTGTAAAACCTGCATCGTGGCCAAAAATACCTAGGTGGGACTCATTCACCCAAGGTGGTGAATGAGTCTCAGGCCCTAAATCTAGGCCACATAAGCCAAGAACACCATAATTATCATTGTTTATTGATTGGTGTTGGGATTATCCTCAAAACTATGCATTAAATGAGGCTCGTGGATGCGAAAATAGGCCAATCAAAGCATAAGAAATCCCAATTATTAATGAAAAGCATAGAGAAATGTGAAATTGTGTTACAATACTCCAAATAAGGCAAGACTAATTTTAACATTGATTAAAAAGAGGTTCATTATGTTTAGTTATTTGATAAAACTCTAGAAAATGAAAGTGTGTTACAACACTTCAAAACACTTTAGCAAGGCACCATTAAATTCCATTAGTTCACAAGGGCCCAAGAATTAATGTGAATTTGTTAACCACATTGGAACACTAAATCAAGGAAAAATTAAGCCAAAATCACGAGGAGGGCCCAAACAAGCCAAAAAAAGCAAAAGGGTTATTTTTTGGTGAATCCAGTTGTTAAATTTATTTATCTCTTTTTCATTCTTGCTTCAATATTAAAGATAATATTGAGTAGGGAATTAGATCTATATTCTCTTTTATTCTTAAACATGAAGACATTTTTTCCAGCATTTTTTTGAAGTGAGAGATCAATATGTTGAGCAACAAGGGTAAGACTCTTTAGGGTGGTGAAGGTGTAGGGTAAAAATGTGTTTCAATTTAACTTGAGATTTGGTCTTGTTTTCAAGGTTCAGTTTACTCCTATAAAATGTCAATCCAGGATCATAGACTGATGAAAGATATTGGGGAAATTTACCAAAGGGATGAAGATAACAAGTTAAGTGGAGATGAAATGCAAATTACAAGAAAAGAGAATATCTAAACTAAGAATCTCACAAACCAAATCCATATATGAATGAAACTATAAGTTTATTTAATGAAATCATACATCACATAAAAGAATAATCTTAACCTAATATATAATTAGGATTCTATTCCAAGGAAACATTATTACTCTTACTCGCACTTAAACCATTCACAAAGTAATCACACCTATTCACACTTACTTCCTTAATTAACACATGTAAACTCCTTGAAGGATCATGCTGAATAGCATTACAGGAATCAGAACTTCAATTGTGAAGGTTGCAGAATGAATAGCGATAGGAAGTGGTTCAGGAGGTGATTTGCAACAGGAGGTCACTAGTATTATGAAGAGTTACAATAGGCACTGGGTGGTTCTATAAGACAGAGTGAAAGTTTACGACAAGAAGTTTACTAATCTCCAACAAAACTGATGGACTTGTGGTGGAGTGAAATACTGTAGCAGGGAACAAGAAATAACATGAATTTTGAATGGTATGTTGAGGTGGAGTGAGGAAAGATGAAATTTGAAGTCCAATGCAACAATTGAAATTGCCTTTCAAAATAGTACTTTTATCCCGAAAACAAGAGAAACTATTCACTCTTTCAAAACTAATCTTTATTCACACCAATCTATAATCACGCATTCATGAAAGAGATGACATAATCGATTAAAGGAAATTAAACACATAACTTAACAAAATGATCTCACCAAGTTACCCAAGAGGGGGCCCTTCCTCTGGTTCACATGGCGAGAGATGAATTAACACAAACTGCTATAGGAAATCCACTTTACCAATGCGATGAACTAATATGACAAGAGAATAATTTTTAATAGAGCTTTTCATATATTAACTTCTTGCCTTGCGATTATACATTTGTTTATATAAGTTCAAAATATCTAACTGATTAACAATTAAGCTATTATGGCCAATGGACTTTATACTAAACATAGATAATTCTAGATTTCAATTTGGTTGTTGGCCTCAAGTATTTAACTATAAAAAAAACATGACCAATAACATAAGGCCTCGACTGATCTGTTCAAACATTTACAAAAATGTTTACCCAAAATAAAATAGCAAGACAACGGCCTCAAAACTACTCATCCATCTATGTGGTTGATCCCATGTCCACTCATTCACCTGTAGTTCCTGTAGTAGAATTAATCAAAATATGTCATTTGCCACATAATTGATCACTTTGGGGATTATTCTTCCATCTTCAAAGAAGTGCTAATTATC
The DNA here is from genome assembly GCA_007115665.2 of Sequoiadendron giganteum. Classification (NCBI taxonomy): domain Eukaryota; kingdom Viridiplantae; phylum Streptophyta; class Pinopsida; order Cupressales; family Cupressaceae; genus Sequoiadendron; species Sequoiadendron giganteum. The sequence continues at coordinate 510,179,836 of CM021105.1, forward strand.
CTAATTCCCTATCAATTAATTTGGCAAAAGGGACTAAAGACTAAGGAAAATAAGGTAAAATAGAGGAGAAGAATAATAAGAAACATGAAAAATTTTGACACCCAATAGAAGGGATTGGGAGGCCACACAAATTCCCAAAATATAGAGGTACCATATAGTCTTACTTTGGAATTGGCAATGATTTTGATCCATCAGATCAAGATGGAGCTACATCATCAACTCTTCCACCAAATATTAATGAAGAAGGCATTCACAATAACTCACAACCACAAGAAGGTCAAGGTGAGATTTTCATTGAGTTAAATGTATCAAATGGGGATGGAAATACCATAAAATATGTTCCAAGGGATACCCTGGTTAGCCAAAATGAGATAATTGACTTGGATCAAGATGATGTTGATAGCAAGAAAAGAAACTTGGCAAATAAAAAATGGGACACAAGTTGAAAATGACAAGGAATTTGTATTGTACCAATGGGGAAATTAAATGATGTTGGAAGTGCAACAAAATGCATGTGTATGATTTTTTAGTTGGAAATATAGAAGAGACAAGACGTTGAAGCTAAATCTTGACACTATAGAAAAGCATATCGGTAAAGTCTATGAAAAACAAATCATTGACAAAAAGGAACAATCAGTTGTACAATGGAAATCAAAGGAAGAATTCCTTCATGTTAATTATGTTGTTAAATATGAAGAGAACAAGAAAATAATTTTGAAGCTTGTTGTATGTCAAGGTACACTTGAGGCTCAATTTGGAAAAGAAATGGAAGGATAAACTCTGTCAAAAATAGTTTAGATGGATGTTGTTTTTCATATTTGTTCTAGAGGGTGTCCTATGATAGACTACCTAGAATGTTCTAATTTATTATCTTTATTGGGTGTTCCTCAGTTTCCCTTCTCACATTGGTTAGTAAACATTGGATGGGAATGGGAAAACTATCTTGCTGTAGTGGAAAAGGAAGATTTAGAGGAGAAATTAAATGAGTTAAACTTCATTGCATTATCTTTAGATGAAGTTACTATGATAGACAATAGTTCTTGGTTTTGTATGCATTTATATACTATAGAAAAACATGTTCACCAAGCTCATCTTCTTTATGTTTATAAGATGAAGTACAATTCAACATCAGAAAATCTATTTGAACTAGTCAAGAAATCTTTGAATGAAATTGCAGATATAGATGAGATGAAAATTGCCAAAAATTTGGTGCATGTAGGAGTTGATGGAGCTACAGTGATGCAAGGTCAAATGAGTTGTGTTTACAAAAATTTATAAACTACTTTTGCACCATACATGATGGAATTCACTGCATGGACCACATAATGAATTTAGCATTCAAAATTGTAAGAAATTTTCCTACAGTATCAAAATTTGAAAATATACTCTGTGAGATCTACACATACGTATGCTGAGTCCCAAATGTTTTGTAAAATTTTAAAATTTTGTTGAGGGAATAACACTAAGAAACAATCTTCTCAAGGATGTCAATATGAGATGGATCTCCCTGAATGGACCAACACAACGAGTTGTTTCAGAATATCAATCCTTGATTGGAGTAATGTACAAGCATTACAACACAATAGACAAAACTACTGACCTCTTACATAGGCTAAGCCATATAGAGACACTCTTGAATTTAGCTAGTATTCTCCCCATGATAGATCAAATGAACAATATTGTGAGAAATCCCAAGATAGAACTATGCATATTTATTAATATGAAAAACTATGTAAACATCATGCTTGGCCCTCAATCATCTATATCTAGATCTAACACAAGAAAGCACAATTTATTCCATGTGGAAAAAAATTAATGATTTGAATAATCTTGATAATTATTTATAGTTCAATGCAAGCAAGCAATTATGTATCTATGTACGTGGATATGAGATACAAATGTAACCTTGTAAGATAACCAGACACTCTAGCAGAGAAGTAACTATTAATGAGGAAGATTTTAGTGAAATTGTTAAATCTATTAGTGATAATATGAAGGAAATTGAAAAATATCTCTCCTCAAAGATGCGTGAAAGATTCTGTCAACATGAAATAATTGAAGCCATGGGTATTGTGTATCCTAAATTTTGGGTAAATTGAGATAACCCAAAATATTTTTATGATAAAGTAAAAATATTGATCGAACAATTTTTGAAAAGTGTAACATACAATGACCAAACAATAAAAGGAATTTTAAATGAAGCTAAGCTTAGAAAACAATGTAATAATTTTTCAATAGCTATGAGGGACTAGTATGATTCCATGGGCATGGAGACGGCCTTTGAATCGAGATCAATAACAAAGGTTTAGATAAACTTAGGTCACAATGAAATATTGTGTGGTACGATATAAGAATATTTTAAAATTTCTGATTTATGTCAAACAATGACATTGGGGTCTATGGAGAATGAAAGAGTTTTTAGTTCATTGATGTTTTTGAAATCAAAGTTAAGAAACAAACTAGACAAAAATTTGGAACATTGCTTGAGGATGAAAGGAACTTCATGATGAGCCTAGTTTTTGGCATATTTTAGGCTATCTTTTTAGAATCTTTATACCTTTTATTATGTTGAGACAAAAATTAAGTTGTAATTATGGAAGTAATACATACAATTTATGCTTAATATAAAAAATTTATTATGATAAGTCTTTCCATGGTTATTTCTTGATGTTTTGTTAGTTTAATGAAGGATGTATGCCTTGTGACTCTATCAAATAAAATTCCTTTCTTGCAGCCATTATTGTTCACCTTCTTGCAACCATATGAGAAATGTTGTTTGACCGAAGTCAATACCTAATGAATGTATGAATGAGATAATGGATCATTTAATGAGTTGAATGTGTTGAGTTGACCCTTTTCCGTAGGAATAGCTATTAGTTGTTGCAGGTACCAAATCTCAAGGAGAAAATTTAGCCTCCACTAGAACGCTATAGGACTGATTCAAAGCAGACCGATTTGGCAATAGGAAATGAGGAGACAACTAAGAATTTATCCACCATGCAAGGGAATCATTCGAGGAATCCAATAGAAGGCATCTAGGTGTCACACAAATCCAAGATAGTGGTGCATTAATTATTTCAAACTGATTGGACTCAGTTCTCTCTCTTGTGTCCACTTCTTCAATGTAAATGTCGATATATAATAAAGGTTTCCAATTTATGTGGGAAAGGTTAGTTAGTTTTTAGGTTTTAGCTTTAAATAAATAGCTACGTTCTCCTTCAGAGAAGGGTTGGAATTTTACTATTGTAATAGTTTTAGTTTCAAGTAATACAGTTGCAAGTTGCAAGTTGTGAGCAATGTAATTTTCAGTTTCAACTCAATAAAATCATTTCATGGAGTTTTCAGTTTAATCTGTTGTGTACTTGAGGCACTACCTAAGGGGGCCCACTTAGGGAAACTATCTATCTTTTCCATTTCTACAATTAGAGTAATTTTACTTAAGTTTCCTAGAACTTCAACATGACTCTTCCTGCAGCTGGCAAAATTATAGATTTGTCAACTGTTCTTGCAACCACTAGGGATAGAGTAGTTCCTATCTTCAAAATGGGGTTTAGTTTTCATTTTCAGAATACTTAATTAGCTAAAGTTTGTTTCCAGCAATTTAAATTCTAGAATGGTATTTTCAAAAAAGAACACATGTCGGAAATAGGTTGTTAGTGCATATACTATGCAAGGTCGTTTCAAGTCTAACATCCATGGGTTGAAAATTAAATTATGTCCTTTAGTAGATTATAACTGCCAGTTATGATATCTAATCCCTAAGTAGAGGAATATATGTTCCTAGATATCAACCTAATTAAGGACACTATAGGTAATATAAAGGTTCTAATTAATTTATGGTTTCGACACTAGAGAGGTTCAAGACCTAGCCTTTTTGTTTAAAACCTAGGGAACAACTCAAAATTATTTCAACTGTAAAATAATTTTAAACCCTATAAGATGCTTAAACCATTTTAAAACAACTCAATGACATGCATAATAATTTCATAGAAAGATATATTAAACATCTACCCTAATTCAAGGAAATTTAGAGGAAATACAAAGAATGGAATTTTTTTTCACTTATGATTTTTACACTTGAAGAAAACCCTAATTGTGATCACCTGGAACTCTAGAATGCTTGCTTCGATCTCCTGGCTGATTTAAAACTTTTTTTCAATCTTCAATTATCCAAAAAGAATTCTTTTATGTGCCTTAGGATCAGATTTGGGTAGCTTTGCATGTTATTTCCACCATTACTACTCATGTGAAGTAGAATGGCTCCCATAGCCATATATTTGAATTTGAATGTATGTCGTTGACCACTTCATGAGATGGCTCATTGGATGACTCATATTGAGTCAAAAAAATTTGAATTTATGTCTCCTTTGCTAACCTAACCCATGCCAATAATTTTTTTCCACTTGGAGTGCTGACTCATTTATTCTACATGCTCCACCTTATTTTTGATTGATAGGAGAGTCCACGTGTCGATCACCTGCTAGCCCCGCTACTTTTCATAAAATATTATTTTATTCATGCAAGGCTGATGGGGAATAGTTGAGATTTAATATCAACAATGCATCTTGATTGTTGGTTCAAAACCTATGGTGCCAGATATGTAAATGTAGACTGAACCCCATGCCTACAATAGTAACTATGTCTTTACCTCGCTAACCTTGCTTATGTTTAGAAAAAAATATTTTAATCTTGTAGGGGTAGCAGGGAATGATTAGGATCAAATCCTTAGATTCAACCATCAAAAAATATTAACCATTGATTTGAACACCTTTAGTCATCAATGCCTTTGAGCAGTGGTAGGACCCACCAAAAGGGTGTCCACATGTCACTTTCCCACTATCTCATTGGCTCCTTATTTTGATTAATTTAATCTTGCGGGATGGAGCGGAGCCAATAGAAAGCAGTCAATGGAACCTACCAAGAATAAAAAAGTATTTTAATAAGCATGTGCACTTATTACATGACTTAAAATGGGCCATCTACCTAGGTTTATAACATGAATGATATTGAGTAAATATTAAAACCCAAACTTAGGGAAAGAACAAAATTAAAGAATTTTATGACCCGCATAAGACAAGGAAAGATTTATAAGGATTCTACGGGTAGCAATTGAGAACACTGGGCTCAAGGGTTTAGAGAGTAAAAAGACACAAATTCATAAGATATGACTTAAGAGATCGAGAATGGGTAAAACTCGATCAACTTCAAATTAGTTTATTAGAATGTAGGTAAAAGGAAAAGACACTATAATATCTAAGTTTGCTCTTCATTTTCTTCGGATCGTGTCTCAAATTCAAAAATTATTGTGTCACTATCATTTATCCCACTACCACTATCAATGCCACCAGTACGAGTGTTTGGAATTAGAGTGTTGCACAACTCATTCCCTCTTCTTTCACATGTGGACCTCCAGATTGTGAGTTCCCTTTCAAAAGTAAATTTTTTGACATTACATGAAGTGTAGTGTCCTTAATTAGGTTGATAACTAGGAACATATATTCCTCTACTCAAGGATTAGATATCACAACTGACAGTTATTATCTACTAAAGGACATCATTTTATTGTCAACCCAGGGACGTTAGACTTAAAATGGGCCTGCACAGTATATGCACTAACAACCTATTTTTGACATGTGTTCTTCCTTTAAAATACCATTCTAAAATTGAAATTGCTGAAAAAAAACTTTAGGTAACTAATTCTTCTCAAAATGAAAACTAAACCCAGTTTTGAAGACAAGAACTACTCATTCATTAGTGGCTACAGGAACAGTTCACAACTCTATAATTTTGCCAGTTGCAGGAATAGTCACATTGAATTTCTAGGAAAATGAAGTATAGTTACTCTAGTTGCAGAAATGAAAAATATAGGCAACAACCCTAAGCTACCCCCCTTATGTAGTGCCTCAAGTACACAATAGATTAAACTGCAAAATTCATGAAATTATTTTATTGAATTGTAACTAAAAAGTACATTGCTCACAACTTGCAACTTGCAATTATATTACTTGAAACTAAAACTATTACAATATTAAACTTCCAACCCTTCTCTGAAGGAGAATGTAGCTATTTATTTGAAGTTGAAACCTAAAAACTAACTAAACTTTCCCACATAAATGGGAAACCTTTATTAAATCTCGACCTTTACATTGAAGAAGTGGACACAACAGAGAGATCTAGGTCAAATCAGTTTGAAAGAATTAATGCACCACTATTCTGGATTTGTGTGACACCAAGATACCTTCTACTAGATTCCTAGAATGCTCTCCTTGAATGGTGGATAACTTCTCAATTGTCTCCTTATTTTTTTCTCTTGAATCGTTCTTCTTTGAATCAATCCTGCAACAATCTAGTGGAAGCTAAATCTTCTCCTTGAGAGCTCGTACCTACAATAACTAACAACTATTCTTGTGGCAAAGTGTCAGCTCAAAACATTCAACTCATTAAATGATCCATTATCTCATTCATACATTCATTAGGTATTGAATTCGTTCAAACAACATTTCACATATGGTTGCAGGAAGATGAACAGTAGTGGCTGCAAGAAAGGCATTTTATCTCATAGAGTCACAAGGCACACATCCTTCATTCAACTAATAAAACATCAAGAAATAACCATGGAAAGACTTATCATAATAATTTTTTTATATTAAGCATAAAGTCTATGTATTACTTCCATAATTACTACTTAATGTATGTCTCAGCATAATAAAAGGTATAAGATACTAAAAATATAGCATAAAAAAAAAAAAAAAAACTAAGCTCATCATTACCAATGGCTCCCAAGGCTCATGTTTTTAGTTCTCAAACCGCATCAAGACCTATTTCCCAAGATACCCTTGACCAATTGAAACTCTTAATAAAAAAAAAGGTTGAGGGGACAACTTTATTTTATGGTCCTAAAATTAAAGAGGGATTGTTTGACAAACAATGCTATATCAAAGATGATGATGTGCCATACACAAGTTGGTAATTGTTCCAAAACCTCGTTTAGAAACATAAATTGTGGAGTCCTTGTCTAAAACACCTAGAGATTGGATATGAGGAATTTAGTGGTGCCTAACATATACATGGATGTGGATTAACTGAAGGATATAGCTATGAGGTATGATCCTATCTCAAGGGTGGTCAGGGAATATGATGGTGTTGAAATGGTAAAAATAACTACAGAGGACATTGCAGAAATATTCAAGCTACATGAATGATTTTAGGATATGATTTACATTGACCTCAAGAATTTAAGAATAGAATATGAGAAAAATGGTCTAGCTTCATATTAATAATGTTTCCCATGCATACTGAAAGTATAGGTGTTGGGAAAGCAACAAAAGAAATAAAAATTAGAAAGGATGAAAAGGAACCCTTTCCCATGAAGTACATTGCATATTATTTCAATAAAATAGTTTTCTTCTTATGACAGATTCTTGGTTTTGATCCACCATCCACCATGCCAATAGGTTTTAATTATATGGAAGCACAAATTCAACACCTAGTCTATATTGTAGTTGAAATGGTCAATTTTTTTTGCTTCCCTTCTTTTACCTCTAGGGTTTTGGACCTAGAAGGAAAAGGACAATATTCACACAATTCACTCAAGAACAAACCCTTGAGATCTCTTTGCAAAGGAGAAAGAGATATTGCAAGAGGGCTATCATAAAGGTTGAATGAGATCTAATAAGGCGTTCACCACCAATTTTAGACTTAGAAAATACAATGAAATGCAAGATGAAATACAAAACTCTAGTTAAATGTAAACTAACTCTAAATGGCCTAAAAAGATGAATGAAATACAACAAAAAATTGTAAAACAAAAAGTGTGCACGTGGGAAACTAGAGATGGCTGAATAGAGTTTGAATCACTAAAATTTTTTCTATAAAGGCTGACTAGGACTCATTCACTAGGCTAGGATAATAAGTCATGTTTCTAGAAACATGTGTCGAAATAGGTTTCTTCCAAAAGGGTATCCAAATCTATAAAAATATTTGTGAGGCCAATATAGTGGGACTCATTCACCACTTGTGGAAAATAAGTCTAGGTCTACTTTTCTGGAAGTTCAAGACCTGATTTTGTTCTTCTCAACTTGCTCTACTCTTCTTGACCAATTTTCGGATACAAAACACAAATTTTCACATGTAGGTCTTCTCCAAGTTTCTCCAAGGGTGGATGACAACTTTGAAAATGTTTCTCTAATATTGCTCCTTATAAAATATACAATCTAAATTACAAATCATATAAAAAGGAGAGGGAAAATTTTGTTGGGTTAGTGGATAGGGGTTTTCATTGGTCAAACCCCTTGTTTGTAATTAAACCTTGAAATGAAAGAAAATAAGAATGGAGAATGATGAATGAACAAAAGACAATGTTGCAACTCACCAAACCCAAGTAATAAGCTGATACAAATATTCTTGAAATGGCTACAATGGACTTGGTTCTTGACTTACGCTTTAATAATGTTAATCTTGCTTTAAAATTTTTCTTGAATCATAAACTCTACATCATAATTGTTAGCACAATAAAAAACATGATATATAAAATCCTTGACATGATGATTGGCATTGAATGATTCTCTAAAATTCTTGATAATTTTCCCTTGAGTTCTCTTGAATGCTCTTGTAAACATAATTTACTAGCATGAATGCTTTCACAAAAGTCTTAGGTGAAAATGAGTGAAAGAACCTTGTATTTATACTTAATTATGCAAGAACTACTGAAATTACACTACAATATGACATCAAATCTAGGAGAATAACATTCCTCTAGAAATTTGAGATAAATTTTAATTTTGGTCACATAGGACTCATTTTCCCAAGATGGCGAATGAGTCCCATCACAATGTATGGGACCAAAAATCAAAAGTGTCTAGAAATTTGTAAAAACTAGTTCTAGACCAAAAGATCCAAGAGGGTCCCATTTTCACAAGGTGGTGAATGAGTCCTAGATCCCAAAATCTAGGCCACACAAGCTAGAAACCCCTAAATTATGATTGGTTACTGATTGGTGTTAGGATTATCCTTGAAAATATGCAATAAATGAGGCTTGTGGATGCAAAATAGGGCCAATTAAAGAACAATAAATCCCAATTATTAATGATAAGCCTAGAGAAGTGTGAAAGTGGGTTAAAAAAATTTACAACACTCCAAACAAGGCAAGATTAAGATTAATTTTGATTAAAATTATGTTTATTATACTTGGTTATTTGATAAAACCCTAGAAAATTGTGAAAGTGAGTTACAACACTTTAGCAAGGTACCATTAAAATCCATTAGTTCACAAAGACCCAAGACCTAATGAAAATGTGTTATCTAGATTAGAACACTAAATAAAGGAAACATTAAGCCAAAATTCACAAGGATGGACCAAACAAGTGTGAAAATGTCAAGGGATCCATTTTTCTACACTACATTTAGCCCCATCTTTAGTGAGAGGATAAAATTTCTTCAAACTCACAGGAAATTAGAAAAACACTCATCAAGAGGGGTTCAAATGTACCAATGCCAATAAGATCGGAAAAAAATGATCAATAGGGGTGATGAAGCCCCCCAAGATCAAGATTCCAAGACAAATCAACATCGGCACAAAATAACACACATGAGAATGATATAAAGAGCAACAAAAAAGCACAAGAATACACTGCCAAATATGAAAGAGAGAAAAAGGTAAAGGAGAATTAGAACAAGATTTGATCATTTCTCCATCATGATGTGGATAAGATCTAGGTTGTTTTTCCAAAAAATGCATACTCACTCTCACGTAATGGAACTCCTACCTGTCCATTGGGTGAGAAGTCCTAAAAGGTGAGAGACATACAGTCATGGATAGTATAGACTCACACACATGCAAGTGGCTACGGGGAAATTCATGTCCCGGATTGAGCTTCTCGCTCAACAATACCAAATTTATACCCCCTGATAACTTTAATAAGGCACCACACAAGAATTATTTTTGAGCTTCATGAGACAAAATTTTTTTTGTATGCTTGGAGCTCATGAACAAAAAATATGGCTCTATAGGAATGCAAGATAAATTATACAAGGTATCCATATAACATAAAAAGAAAAATATGAAATTCTCAAAGGAGCCTTTCTTATTTCATGCAAGGTATTAAGTTAGGGAACATTGTGCCTAATGTCTCCAAGAGAGGACCAATCAAAGAATAGAAAATTTTCAACATAGGGGATGTAGTGTATCACATCAAGTCACTAAGAGGAATGTAATATTCTAAGAGAGATCATATTCATGAATAAAATCACACCCAATGTCATCCACAAAGCAAAAATATATGATATAAAGTAATAATATTGCACCATGAACCATGAAAATAAAAAAATGAAAAAGAATAATGCTAATGTATGCCCCAACTTTAAATAAATTGCTAAACACCATGTTGTGAGAAACTAATTTAGAGTAGGAAATAATAAATATAAACAATAAAGAAATCATGATAGCCAACTCGGAAAGCCCTATTCTAGGTCATATGTTTCCAAGTGAAGCTACACCATGTGAAAAAGATAAGAAAAGAGAGGGGTTGCCCCCAAAATGAAAATGCCAAACACATAAGGGATCTATGGAATTGGGGTTAGTATGTTCTTGCTACAAAAATTATAAAGAGTTGGAACTGTCAGTACCCCCCAAATACACACAGAACTAGAAGAATGACACAAGAAAAAAAAATGAAGAAAATTCCTTTTGGCTCACCATGGAAGAGACATGAATGTCTCGATACCTTGCATCATCCCCAGAAGGAAAACACAAAATAAAAGAGAAAAATGAAAAATGAAAAAGGAATCCTTTTGGGTCAACATGGAAGAGAGATGAATGTCTCAACACCTTGCATCATCCCCAAAAGGAAAACACAAGACAAAAGATGAATGCTTAGGACATAGAGAAGAATTACAATACATATAGAAGACTGTCAGAAAGAGAGAAAGAACGTCAAAAATAATGTCACATGGGATCACATTGCACACATGTAATCACACAAAATACAAAAAAATAAATAAATAGTGCGAAAGGCTAGTAAGGCACAGGCGAGTCAACCTATGAGAAATTCATCTGCCTCCCAATCTTCATCGATATAAGCAAAAGATAGAGAATGCAGCTAAGGGACAATGAAAATAATATTAATAGGAAAGGGCTATCTACCTCTTTCCCTCACTTAGTGTAAGACAAGAGTGAGTCGAGGGAGGTGATGGGAAAGGTCATCTAATAGTGAGAATAAAATATTCTAAAAATACTACATGACAAGGGGTGAAAAGGGGATATTTCTATGCAATCACTTGATGGAAATCACTGCTATCTAAGTGAAAATTGGCCAATAATAGTTAGAATGCTCACCACTAATTAGTACTATGTCCAAGAGTTCTATCATATCGACAAAGGGTAAATTTTGCATCTTTAGGATATAGCACTATTTTTTCTTTTATTGGTGGTAATGGTATTAGTTATTTGTTCAAAAGAAGTTGCAGCTTCCTTTCACTTTTAGGTGGTCAACACGGAAAATTTAGTTTTTTTTAATTGGAAGACCTTTTATGCTTGCTAGATTCACCAAATTTTGTATATGGAATTAGGGCAAGATCTCTTGAGATAATATTGTCTTTGTTATCATTATCCTCGAGAGTTATGGATTGCTCTTTAGGAAGTAGGATATTCATATCAGGGGGAGAATCAAGGATCACAGTACCATCACTACAAAGCCTTAGGTATTCTATAGGAAATATTATGTTGTGAGGGGGATCTTGATATCCTAAGCCTTGTGTGTTTTCATTGGTTGGTATTTTTTATAGGAGTTCATAAATTAAATGTTCACTTGTTTTATCACATCCTTTTTTACTCTAAGAGATTGTGAATCCTTTTCCATATGTTTCTTCAAGATTGATGGGAGTTTTTGTTACTTTTTTTATCGTAAAATGGTTGAGTATTTTATTTTTTTCAGGAACTAGGTTCACCTATTGTAGGGAAACTAGTTTCATCCCTTTTTTTAGAATTTAAGTAACGAAACATCTCAAGAGGTGGTATTATAGGATTATTTGGTTGTTTCATGGATGGATAAAAAGAATTTTTAGCCTCAAGGTTGTTAAGACAATTGTTTAGGAGATTATTCATGCTTTCATCATTTTCTCCAATGATTTCAAAATCATGAGGATGACATGCATTAGGAGTTGAGTGAGCATGAGTGAGTTCAATTTCATTAGGATCTTTTCCAAAATCACAACTTAACACATCCATTAAGGACTTTAATGACATCCAAAGCTTGCTAAAGCACATATCCATGATGCAAAATTCATATTGTAAACTATGTGAAAATGTGAAATGAACTGTTATAAATGCAATGTAAGCTAAGAAAAATAACGTTCTTGTAACTTAAATTTTGGAAATTGAAAATAAATAATAGAAAATAGAAACTGACAAGGTAAATTATAAATGTCAGAAAATTCAATGAAAAATGTGCAAAGTGAATAATTGGCCCAAGGTGGTGAATGAGTCCCATGGATTGTTTTTCAAAAATTTCAAGATTTTTGAATTGGATTTTATGATTTTTATATTTTCTAATATATTTTCGATATGGAAATGAATTTGTTTAATGATTTTCAGTGAAACTAGATGCATAAATGAAAGCTATATCAGCTTTCACTAATGCAAAACTTGAAACATTATAATGCAAATTAATAAATACAAATAATAATGCAATGTTAGTGCAAGATAAATATAGGATGAGGATACAATCCAAATAAGAATTATCATGCTCTTTAAGCAGGTTCAACAAAATGAAATGGTGAAAATTGTTTGCTTCCTTTCTTTTACGTGGAGGGTTTTGGACCTAGAAGGAAAGGGACAATCTTCACATAATTCACTTAGGAAAAATCCCTTGAGATCTTTTGCAAAGGTGAAAGAGATCTTGCAAGAGGGTTTCCCTAAAGGGTGAATGAGATATAATGAGGGGTTCATCACCAAGTTTAGACTTGGAAAATACAATGAAACACGAGATGAAATTGAAAACCCTAGTTGAGTGCAAACTAACTATAAATGACCTAGAAAGATGAATGCAATGCAAAAAAAACTGTAAAACAAAAAGTGTGCACTTGGGAAGCTGAAGATGGCTAAATGGAGGTATGAATAAATGAAAAATCTTCTTTCAAGGTTCATTAGGACTCATTGACCAGGCTGGGAAAAACAATCTTGTATTTTTGGAAAATGTGTTAAAACAGGTTTTTGTTGGTAGATGGTCAGTGCTCCCCTTAGGATTCATGATATGGACTAACTGTCTTCCATGGATATGTTAACTCTAAAATTTGTATTGAGCATTAAAAAGTTGATAATTTGGTGCAATGGAAATTTTGGGGCCAAAAATTGGTATCAGAGCCAAAGGTGTGGGTTTGAATCCCCTCGGGTAACACTGAGGGGGAGATTGTTGGTAGCTGGTCAATGCTCCCCTCAGGATTCATGACATGGAATAAATACCTCCCATAGATTTGTTAGTTCTAATGGTTGTATTAGGAATTAACAAGTCGATCTTTTTGTGCAAAGACAACCGTGGGGCCAATAGTTTTTATAAAAAAGGGTATCTAGATCTATAAAAATATATGTCAGGTCTGTATAGTGGGACACATTTGTCACTTGTGCTGATTAGTCCACTTCTACATTTCTTGAAGTTTGGGACCTACTTCTCTTCTTCTCAACCTACTCTTCTCTTCATGATTGATTTCTATATATGAAACTACAAATTTCCTTTTGTAGGTTTTCTCCAAGTTTCTCCAAGTGTGAATGGAAACTTTGATAACTTTGATCACTTCACAAATTTTCTCCAATATTTCTCTTTATGAAATATACAATAGAAACCTACAAATCACACACAAAGGAGAGGGGAATTGTTTTTTAGGTTAGTGGATAGGGGTTTGCCTTGGTCAAACCCCTTGTTGCTAATTAAACCTTGAAATAAAATAAAATAAGAATGGAGAATGATGAATGAACAAAAGACAATGTTGCAACTCATTGAACCCAAGCAATAAGGTGCTGCAAATATGCTTGAAATGGTTGCAATGGATGTGGTTCTTGAATCTTTCTTGAATGATGTTGATCTTTATTTATTGTTACGGATTGGGGGTTTGCCTTGGTCAAACCCCTTTGTAGAATATTGAATCAAATGAAGAGACAAGATAATAAAGCATGAAATATGGAATGATGGATTCAATACCTTTCAATGATGATTGATCTTGTGTTGTTGCAAAAATTATCCCTTGAATTCCTTGGAGAGATTTCTTGATGACTTAGTATGCAGAGACCCTAGCTTGCTTAAGAAGAATAGAAAATAAGTGCTTGAAAAGATTGAGTGAGGACTAAAATGAAATGGAAGAAGTGAAAAATTAGGGGAAAAACCCTTGTTTGTAGAATTTGTTTTCTAATTTTCCCAAAATAACACAATACAGCCCAAGCTTAGGGTTTAGGAGACAAAATCCTAAAAGAATATTAAGTTAAATTTAAATTTTATGCCACATGGGACTCGGTCACCCAAGGTAGCGACGTAGTCCACCTGGCCATTTTTCATTAATTTTTGGGGATCAACATGTGGTTATTGATGTTTTTTGGGATTATCTCACAAAACATAGTAAAGTAAGGTATGCATGTGCATTAAGGGGGAATTATAGCATAGGAAAGGGTTGAATTAATGATTACAAGCCTAAGAAAGTGCAAAAATGTTTTACAAGACCTTGCAACACCTTGGTACAAGGATTGGAAAGGGGTAAAAAGAGGTTGAGAAGGTCCAAAATCCATAGGAAAGGGCCCAAATGAGTGAAAAGTGTCAAAGGCTACACTTTTTTGTGACACATTTAGCTCCCACTTTATTGAGAGGATGAAATTGATTCAAACTCACACTAAAGTAGGCCAATGGAAATGGTGAAGAATGACAAAGAAGAAGGAGTTGGTCAAGCCCCCAAGATTCAAGATTCTAAGTTAAAAAGAAATCAATGCCAAAGAACACAATCAAGGGTGATTGATTTAAAAAAAAGATGATATACATGATCATGAAATGACAAGAACTAAGGGAAGAAATAAATGGAAGCAAAAGTTTGGATCAAGCTTCAACCATTTTTCTAGCTAGTTGTGGATCAAATCTAGACTATTTGTCAAAAGAAATGATGTCTACTCACTCTAGGGCGATGAGAATTTTGGTTTTACATTGGGTGAGAAGACTCAAAAGGTGGCTATGGCTAAATTCATGCCATTGGATGGGCTTCCCACTTATACCATACCAAAGATATACCTTCTGATAACTTTGATAATGTTCCACAAAAAAAGATGTTTTTTTAAATGATTTTGTTCAAAGGTATTTTTCTTAGTTCGTGTAATGTCTCAGCGTAGGGAAAATTATGCATAATCTTACCAAGAGAGGAAAAGTGTAAATGGAATCATATTGTATGCAAGAGAGGAAGGACTCATCTTGTATGCAAAAGAGGAAAAATCAAAGTCTCATCCTGAGCAACATTGTAACTAATGTTTCCAAGAGAGGGAATCACAAGAGAAAGCAAATCACACCATGAAATGTGAGTGGTGATGCATGCCCCAACTTTAAAGGAATTTCTACCATTCTATGAGAAATTTCTTTGAAGTAGAAGAAGAAGAGGACATGAGATCTTGTGTAGAAAGCCCTATACCGAGTCATATGTTTCTGATAAGTCGCATCATGTAAAGGGGAGTATTTCACATGCGAGTCAACTTAGGACATGTAATCCACATCCCAAGCTTACTCATATATTTTCATGAAAGGTTAATGACTAGTCAAAAGAGATAATGACAAGTGACATACGAGGGAAAATGACAAGGCACAAAAGTAATGTTTGTGGGAACATTTCTTTCAAGTTCTGGGAGGAAGAGAGATCAAGTGATCTTGGAGGAGTCTCAACAAGATACCCTCTTGATTGAAGATATAAGGTGTTCCTTTGGTTGGTGAAAAGGAAGTGTCTCACTTAGTAGAAGATTTCATACTTACACAAGGCATTATAGATTGTGAGATTTTGTATACTCCTTTGGAGGAGTGTGTAAAATATAAATCAGTAGTGGTGTGCAAGATGGCATTGGCATTAAGAAAAGAGTCCTTTCTTGGTTTCAAAGGATCACTTTCTAAGGTTGGGTTAGAAGGGTGATTTGGGCTGGTGTTGAGGGGAGGGGAAGGTTTGATGATTTTGATGAAAGGAAAAAATCCAAGACCATTATGTACTTTTTGTGTGTTAGGCTTAATAGGGTTGCAAATACCTTGTTCATTAGCACCAAATCATTTTCCACTATAGCCAAGTTGTTTCATAATCTCATAAAATTTTCCATAAAGTGATTTCAATACTTTTGGATTAGGTGAGGGTTCATTGTTGGCTTTTTTGTCTAAATTGATTGAGGTGGATGCTTGTGATGGATTTTCCAAGTCTTTTGTTTGAAAGACTGCTATTCCCTTTTTAGATTTGGTGGTTGTGATATTGGATTCTCCTAGTGAAGGAGGGGTGAAGTCTAAGGAACCACAATCATTGTCTAAGGACTTTGGTTCTTGTTTGGTTGGTGTTGAAATTGGTGAAGGGTTCGGATTTGTTTTTCTCAAGTTGTAAGACACTATAATGCTCAAAATGAGTATTGAGTGTGTACACTTTATTGTTATATATGTATTTCATCTTGCAATTAAGAGTGGAAGGCACTCTATTCATTTCATGAATCCATGGCCTTCCTAAAATGAGATTATATGAAACATCATTGCGAATAACATAGATTAGTGTGTCTAATGTGGCCATTTTGACTATAAGAGGCAAAGTGATCAGAGCAAGCGACTTCTATCCTACACTATCAAATCCACTGAGAGATAACGAGGTAGGTTGAATATTTTATTTATCAATATGGATAATTTCCAAGAGATTTGACACTACACACATTAACAATGGAGCCATTATCAACAAGGGTTCACTTGATCCCAATGCGTTTGTATTGAGATATGATGATGAAGGCTTCAACTCTTTTTTGTACATCCAAAGGAGGAAGCTCACTTTGGTGGAAAAAAAGTCAAAATTCAAGCCTTGAATCATAGCTGCTATATCATTTTTTTTCTCATTAGAAGGGATAGGTAATTTTTGTAAGGTTGCTTGCATCATGTTGTGATAGTGAGAGGATGCTTGGATAAGGTCCCACAGAGATATTTTAGCAGGAGTATTCCTTAGTTGGTCGAAAAGGTCATACTCCACAATAGATGAATTTAATTGAGGGGTATTAGGTAAGATGAGAGGCTATGAAGGTAGGGATGTGGAGGTTGGTTTTTGTGAGCGCAGGTTGTCTCAATTATGATGTGTATGAGTAATGATATTATGACTTAGTTGTTGTGACACATTATTCTTGGGTATGTAGAGGATGAATTTGGGCTTAGGTTTGCTTGAAGGAGGATAAAGGATAAGTTGAGGTTGAATAATATTAAAATCCCCTAAGGAAGGAGAGTCTAACATAAACCTTGCATCTTCTTCTAAGGGCATACTATTAGTTGGGGGATGATCAAGGAGAGAATAGGGAAGAGTGGGATGATTAGGAGGGGAGTATATTTGATTTTCTAAGGTCTGATTCTCTTGTTCCACACTATCCTTTTTAGTAGGAGAGTTTGGAAGAGGTTCATCACTAGCTTCATCACAAGGGAGAGGCATCAAGAGAGTGGCCATTATGATTTTCAAATAGGTTATACCAAAGGGTGAGACCATGAGGAAAGGGAGGGTCAAGAGTCTCATGACTTGTAATAGGTGTATCTTCTAATAGTGACCTATCCTCATTGCATCAAGGAGGGATATGCGAAGAAAAAGGTTGAGGGTCATGGTTATAGAGACTAGGTAAGGGGATGATGTATTCATTGCGTTGTTTAATGTTGTGTTTTGATTGTCTAAAGAATCTAATTTTAATGATCTAGGAATTAATAAAAAAAATGAAAACAATCTAATTCTATCTGCAAGTACCATGAATGCTATGTAAATTGTAATAGAAGCTATGTAAACGTAAAATTCAATGTAAAGGCATAGAATGCAATGCAATTTTAAGATGTCAAATAATGCAATTTACTGGTTTTACTGAAAAATAAAATGTTGTGAATGAAAAGTGAAATATAAGAAATGCATCAAATGAGCTAATTTAGGCTAGATATCATGAAATGCATGCTACAAAAAAACAACCAATTAACACAGATAGATACTAGCACAAAATAGAAGCATAGAAATAGAGTTTTTAGCCTTGTAAAGGATATTTTCAAAGGCCTAAAGGGAATAGGTCACCAAGGGTGGCGACCTAGTCCACCTGGTGATTTTTTGAGATTTTTGAGATGTTTTTGATGGGTTTAGGTGGTTTTTGTATGGGATGATGCAAACCTAACATGAAAATGCAAAATTTTATAGGTTTGCAATGATTTAAAATGCAAAAATGCAACCTATTATGCACTTTTACTAATGCAAAATGTCAAAACCCTAGAATGCAAATTCACTAATGCGACATGATATGAAAGTTAATTATAGGAAAATGAAGGAATATAAACCAAAAAGGAAGGGTGCAAGGAAATAGGGTTCATCAAAATGAACCACCAAAAACAAAGTACTTAGGGAATCAAGATTACCCAATAGACTCCTAGGGTTTTCACCTAGAAGCTTGGTTGATGAATGGGCTCTCTTTCGCACTAAGGTATTTTTGGTGTGTTCATTAAAATGGCTTAAGGGATAAAATTTATGTGTGTGGGATGCCCTAAATAATTGAAATGGAAAATAGAACCTAAATATTAATGTAAAACCTATAGAATGCAACTATGTTTGAAAACACACAATTATATGCAAAATGACCTAAAAACATAAGAAAACTATTATAGAAATGAATAGAAATGTAGATGTGCACTAGGAGGGTGAAAAAGGATGGAATGAAGTTTTGGAATCTTGGAAGAACTGATGCAGAAGTTGATAAGGACACTTATGCCATTTTGGGCGACCTAGTCCTTTTTCTGTGAAAATCTTCTATAACCCATTTCTGCCAAAAGGGTACTCAGATCTCCAGAAAACCCTGAAATTCATGTATGGTGGGAATATATCACCACTAATGGTGACCTAGTCCCTTTCAACCTTTCAAGAATTCAAAAAGTGGAATCTGGAGGTTCCAGTCTGCACTTTCTACTTCTCCAAGTGTTTGTATCTGAAACCTTGATTCTCAACATTTAGGTTTATTTTTGTGTAGATTATAAACCTAACCAACAAGGAGGTGTACTAAAAAATTCTTCAATCCAATTTTGAGTTATCTCCAAGCTTTCAGTGCACCTAAATCTTTAAACACACAAGGAAGGAAGAATAAATGTTGATTATTAGGGCTTGGGGGTTTGCCTTGGTCAAACCCCTTTGTAGATGATTAAATGAAATGAAGAGACAAGATAATAAAGCATTAAATATGGAATGATGGATTAAATACCTTTCCATAATTATTTATCTTGTGTTGTTATAGGAATAAACCCTTGAATGACTTAGATCGATGTCTTGATGAGTTAGTATGCAGAAACCCTAGCTTGCTTGAGAAGAATAGTGGATGAGTGCTTGAAAATATTGAGTAAGGAGTGAAATAAGATGGAAGAACTGAAAAATGATGGGAAAAACCCATATTTATACAAGTTGTGCCCTTATTTTCCTAAAATAACACAATATAGGTTGACCTTAGGGTTTAGGAGACAAAATCCTGAAAGAATATTAAGTTAAATTTAAATTTTATGCCACATAGGACTAGGTTTCCCAAGGTGGCGACCTAGTCCACCTAGGCACTTTTCATTGGTTTTCGGGGATTAACATGTGGTTATTGATGTTTGTTGGGATTGTCTTGCAAACTGCAGTAAAGCAAGGTATGTATGTGCATTAAGGGGTCATTATAGACTATGAAAGGGTTGAATTAGTGATTACAAGCCTAAGAAAGTGTGAAAATGTTTTACAACACCTTGCAACACCTTGGCACAAGGCTTGTCAAGGGGTAAAAAGAGGTTGAAAAGGTCCAAAATCTATAGGCAAGGGCCTAAATGAGTGAAAAGTGTTAAAGGCTACACTTTTTTGCGACAAGAAAAAATTATCCATCCATATTTGATAACTAGAATGCATTATGTTCTTTGCATTCAGTAATAACAAATGAGCCACTCCAAATATTATCAAATTTTGTGTGTTTTCCTAGCCTACTTTTCAATTCATCCCACTTAAGAACAAGGTCTCCTTCTCTAAATACCCTAGGAGTTTCTTTCTTATCAAAGACTCTATTCATTTGGAGTTGATGATACTCCAAGGACTTCATTGCCTTATCTATTATCTCTTATATCTCCATGAGCTGAGCATACCTAGCTTCCATTAGATCTTTCTCCTCAAACATCTCAAGCTATTGCATAATATCAAGAGCTAGAATCTCCATAGATAAAGGTAATCTATCCTCCTTACCATAAACCACCACATATGGGGAATTTCAAATAGACCTTTTTGGAGTTAATCTTTCTTCCCAAAAGGAAAATTTCAACTTGGTATGCCAAGTTCTCTGATTATCCTCCATGGTTATTTTGATAATCCTTATTAGATTCTTGTTTGTTGATTCTATCAAACCATTACCTTGAGGGTAATATTTTGATGATGTAGTGAGATGAATATTATTCCTAAAAACCCAATCACTTACTCTCAACCCATCAAATGCTAAAGTGTTATCTAAAATAATTGATTTAAGTACTCCAAACCTAGTTACTAAATCATCATAAAATTTTAAAATGACACTTTGAATGGCTTATTTTAAAGCCATTGCTTCAATCCATCTTGTAAGGTAATCAATTATAGTAGTAAGTACTTGCCTATGGAATTCCATTGAAGGTGGATTAATGAAACCTATTAAATCAATTCCCCATCTCATGAAGGGATTGTCCACTTGAATTGGCTACAAGGGTAATGCTGACATCCTTTCTTTGCCTACAAAAATTGTTCATTTCACACATTTTCTTTCCCAAGCATGGGCATCCTTAAAAAAGCTTGGACAATAATATCCAAATCTCATAATCTTCCATGCAATTGTTCTTGGGGAAAAATGACCCCCAACAATTCTATCATGGAACTCATGAAGCACTATATCCACTTGGTCATGGTCAACACATCTAAATAGCACACCATTAAGATCTTTTCTGAAAAGAACATTATCAATCAGCACATAAGGAATAGACTACATAGTCTAAAATATTTCCTCTTAGCGTTATCTAAAATTTGTGGACACTCACCAGTTTTTAAGAAATGATTCATATATTTTACCCAACTTGCATTCAAGGTAGGTGTATAATTGTGAGGCTCATCATTAGTGACTGAAATAGTCTTTGTTTATGTCTTCTCCCCACTTTCAGACCTTGTATCTATCTATTCACACAACCCTTTACCCCTCACAAGCTTAGTTATCTTTATGTCTATGTCATACTCCACTACCTTTGTAATCCACCTAGCCCTCTTTGCATTAAGGTCCTTAACAAAAAGTCCTTCACACTAGGGTGGGAAACCATTAGATTTATCTTATTATTAGAAATAAAAGAATTAAATTTATGAGACTTCTAATAATAGAAAGTGGATTCTTTTCAATAAAATTATACCTTTACTCATAATCCTCTAAACCTTGACTAAAAAATGCAATGGGATGTTCTAAATTATCATCATTTTGTTGTACTAACATTACAAAAGTGGTATCAATGCTATGAAAAGCATACATAATGAAATATTTCAAAAAAATTGGATTTACAAAAGCAGCAGTCGTTGATAAGGCCTCCTTGAGAGCCTCAAAACTACACTTAGCCTCTCGTATCCAACTCAAACTTGCATTTTTGTTCAACATGGTAGTTAGTCATTTAAAAATATTTGCAACATCTAGAATAAACCTTCTTAAAAAATTAATTCTTCCTAGAAATCTTTGTAGACCCTTCTTATGATTGGGTGAAGGTAGCTCTAAAATGGCTTTCGGTCTTTCAAGATCAATGGTGATCCCCTGCTTTGACACTATGTGTCCAAGAATCTTGCCTTCATGAAAAACAAAAATCCATTTTTGGGGGTTAAGAGATATACCAAACTCCCTACACCTCTCGAACACTTATCTCAAATGGGAAAAATGGTCATGTAAATTTTTAGAAAAAAACTATTATGTCATCAAGATATATCAACACTTATTTATGAATCAAACCCTGAAATGCCATGTCCATGGCCCTCTAAAAATTTGAACCAACATTAGATATACCAATTGATATTATTTTTTAGGCCATAGTGCCCCACTTTGTGGTAAAATAAGTCTTGTATTGATCCTCCTCTTTTACTAAAACCTGGTTATAACTAGAATAACCATCAAGCAAGGAAAATCATTCAGAACCAACAACTACCTGAAGGATCTAAACCATAGAGGGAAGTGAATAATGGTCCTTCAATAAGCTCTATTAAGGTCTCTAAATTCTACATAGATCCTAATCTCTCCATTTTTCTTTCCAACTTGTACAAGGTTAGAGTCCCATGAGGTATGCTTAATTGGGAAAATAATACCTCCCTCAACCAGCTTGGTCCACTATTTTATCATAAGGGGCTCAAGTTTTGGATTTAATGGCCTTTTTTTTTTTCCACCTAACAGGATTTAATTTGTCTCTAATTATATGGTATGCTAGGAAATCTAGGAATCAAATCCCTTTAAATCTAAGTATTCCCATGAAAATACATCATGAAATTCTTGAAAAACAGCAATAAAAGCTTGCCTATCTTCTTGTTAACAGATTTTTACCAATTTTGAGGAGCTTACATTTGAATATTTCAAGCTCTTCATAATGTTCTTCCTTGACTTGGTTTTTGGTCTTTCTCTTCTTTAGCTAATCATGAGTGATAAAAATAGATTCCAAGGTGATTAGACCCTTGGGAAACTTGTTTTTCCTCAGTTGGATGACTTGATCATCATATTGATGTTTAAGGTTCTCTTTTTTTTACCATCAAGAACTCATCTTCTTCAACAAGAAAAATCAACACCTATTCATCACTCTCAAATAGTTTTCAATGAACATTTTTGTCAGGAATAGATGGCATTACTACAACCTTGGCATATTGATAGACTTTTTCCTTCACAATATCATTAGGTATATCAAACTGTGCACCTATTACAACTATCCTATTTGCATGCTTATTTTGACTCCTAGGAATAGAAATAAGATTAAAAGAATAAAATAACTATATCATATCCTACACCCTATTCTTGTACGACTTCGAAACATCATTCTTAGTTACGTTCAAACCTCTTACCTAATTGACTATCAACTCACTATCCCCAAATACTTGAAGGCCGCTTATCTTCCTTTTCCTAGTCTACTCCAAACCTTGAATCAAACATTCATACTCAACAGTATTGTTAGAAAAAGAGAAATTAAATATAAAAGAAGAATAATACTTGTCACCTTGTGGGGACACAAGAATTTTACCCCTAACAACTCCATTCTTACTTCTAGAGCCATCCAAAAACATTTTCAATAATTCATTTTATTGCCTAAGTTGTTGTTATGTACTCTTTCCAAGGTTTGGCATAACTGACTCAGGTTCATGAAACATATATACACTTGGACCTCTCTCCTCAATGTTTTTTTCTACCCACTCATTTAACAATATATCTTGTAGACTTTTAGCTTGCAATTCTTGAGGAACAAAAAGCTCACTATTGTCAAAAGTAGCACAATTGGCATTTATGGCACTTGGTACATAGGGTTCTATGTGATCTTTGGCAAGAAATTCAAACTTAATAGTTACCTTTTTAGGATTTGACAAATGCAAATCCACAACTCACCAAGAACACCTGCATGCAAATACCTGATGCTGAATAGAAACCAAAGAGACAGAAGTAAGGGTTTGGAAAATCTCAGCGGAGTGAGAGCAAAATTATTATTTCCCAAAAAAAGTCAATTACAATAATTACAAAAGCGGCATATAAGGTGAGAAACCCTAAAGCCGGAGAAAGCTAGGTTTGCGCATTTAATAATTAATAAACATATTAATTATAATGCACCTACAAATGACAAGCTTAAGTGAATAGAATAATAGTTAGCATTAATAATTAAACCGAAGTGATTTAATTATAAAGGCAAATGAACTATTAATCTAACACCCCCCCTTAAGCGAAGCTCAGGAGGAAGCAAACCTAGCACAGCTAAGAAAGTAGGAAAAATGGGTCCTGGCAACAAGGCCTGATCAGGTACCCAACAACAAAGAAATCTCTGTAAAATGGGGAAATAGAGAAAACCCAAAGGGAAAAAACTCTACCCCAAAAAGAGATACAACAACATGCTGAAAAAAAAAACATGAAGGAAGGAAGGAAGGAAGGCCTCAACATGACCCCCCAAGGACAACTTCTGTCACCCCAAGCATAGAACGCAACTAAAGATAGTGCAGAGATGCAAAAGGTTTGGTGAAGATGTCAGCAACCTGCGTGTCAGTGGGGATGTACTCTAAAGAGAGAACACCATCCTAAATCTGCTGACGGATGAAATACATATGAAGCTCAATGTGTTTAGTGTGCTAATGCTCCACTGGGTTGCGGGAAATGTGAATAGCACTCTGAGCACCACAAAATAGTGGGATGATCAGGAGGAAAACCAAACTTAGTCATCAACTATCAAAGCCATAAAATCTCCTGACTAGCATGCACTGCCGCTCTATACTCAGCCTCTGTAGATGAAAGTGCATGAGCATTCTGCTTCTTGCACGACCATGTGATAGGACCAGAGCCAAGACAAAAGACAAAGCCAGAAGTAGACTTTCAATCATCAACATCACCAGCCCAATCTGAGTCAGTGCAGCCAACAATGTGAGGAGCCCCTAATGTGTAATGAATACCATACATAAGTGTGCCCTGAATGTATCTCAAAATGCACTTGGCAGCTTACCAATGACTCTTATGAGGCTCGTGTGAGAACCAAGAGACTAGACCAGCCGCAAAGGAGAGATCAGGATGAGTGTGTGTTAGGTACAACAAACTGCGAACCAACTGCCGATACAATGTAGAATCCACTAAAGGCGAAGTGCAAGAGGTAGACAAAGTAACACCCAATTGAAAAGGTGTGTGAGCAGGCTTGCAATCAAGCATATCAAAGTGTTGAAGCATGTCAAGAGCATACTTCTGCTGGTAAATAAAGATCCCAGTAGGTGACTGAACAATCTGCAAACCCAGAAAGAAGTGTAATAGACTCAGGTCTGTCATCTCAAATTACTCCATCAATGCATGCTGAACATCCTGAATCATAGAAGATGAGCTACCTGTGATGAGAAGATCATCGACATATAGCACAAGGATCAAAACCTCATCCTCAAGACGCTGAATGTAGACTGTAGGATCGGAATGACGGCGTGTGAATCCTGTAGAAAGTAGAAAGGAGTCCATCTTCTCATACCAAGCCCGAGGGGCCTGTTTGAGACCATACAAAGAACACCGTAGTCTGCAAACCAAGGAGGAATCCTGCACAAATCCCTGAGGCTGCTCCATGTAAATATCCTCACTAAGATCACCATGCAAGAAGGCACTCCTCACATCCATCTGAAAAATGGGCCATCCCTGAGAAGCCGCAAGGGATAAGATAAGGTGAATAGAGTTCATCTTGGCAACAGGGGCAAATGTCTCAGTGTAGTCAATACCCTCAACCTGTGAAAAACCCTTCGCAATAAGACGTGCCTTGTACTTATCAATAGAACCATCAACAACAAACTTAGTATGATACAACCACTTGCATCGCACTAACTTTCTTCCCTTAGGAAGAGAACAAAGATCCCAAGTACGATTCTTCATCAAAGAAGAATACTCCTCCTCCATAGCACTGTCCCACTCAGTATGTCCTGTCACTACCCCAAATGTCTGAGGATCACCACAAATAGCATGACTCAGAAGACTAGAACCCGTAATATGAGACCGGGTGCGACGGGAAGTGGAAGGGTCACCGGCCAGAGATCCTATAGCATCAACTATAACACGAGCCCATCTAGGCATCTATGGAGGATCCTGTGGTGGAGGTAAATGGGGATCACCAAGATCATCATCCTCATCATCCTAAAACAAAGTTGGAAGAGAGGAGGGAGTAGTGGTAAGTGAAGTAGACTCTGGAAGCGGGGTATCTACTGCAGGAAGGTGCTCATCAAACTGGACATCCCGTCGAAACAGGACCTCTCTAGAATTAGGGTCAAACAACCTATATGCCTTAACATCCTTGCAGTAGCCAGCAAAAATGAGGTGTCAGCTCTTCTGCTCCATTGCTCTCCTCTGAGTGTCAGGCACAAATGTCCAAGCTTCACTACCAAAAACTTGGAATGAAGATATATCAGGCTTGACATGAGACTAAGCCTCCTCAGGAGTCATATGTCGAACTGCCTTGTGAGGCATCTGATTCTGAATATAGTTGGCACAATTGACTGCCTTTTCCCAAAAAGATGAATCCATGGACCTGGACTGTATCATACAATTAGCCATCTCCTGAAGTGTTCTATTCTTTCTCTCTGCCACACCATTCTGCTGAGGGGTATAGGGCACTGAAAACTGATGCTGAAGACCATGTTCAGAGCAAAAATCCCTAAAAGCTTGGTTCACATACTCCCCCCCATTATCTGTGTGTATCCGATGAATAGAAAGACCAGATTGCTTCTCCACAAATGTCTTAAAGACTCGAAATGAGTCAAAGACATTAGACTTGTACTTCAAAAAGTATACCCATGTCTGCCTGGAGAAGTCATCAATGAAAGTAAGCACATATCTGGCACCAGAAAAAGGAGTAGGAAATGACATGAGGTCACTATGAATCAACTCCAATGGTGCCAAAGCACGAGTAGCTCATCCCTAAGGAAAAGGATCCCTATGTTGTTTGCCAAGAACACAACCCTGACAAACCCCATCAATGCAAGTAATCTATGGAAGCCCAAGAACAAGTGCCTGTGTGCTCATCTGCTGAAGATATCTGTAATTAACATGGCCCAAATGCTCATGCCAAAGTCTGCTCACTGAATCTGCATGTGCTATAAGACAAGAACCTGTGCCAGTAGAAGACTCAAATCCATCAAATCTGTATAGTCAGGATGCAGTGTCAACACTCCCAGTAGCCACAATCATATCAGAATCATGTAAGTCCCGACTAACCACATCATGTGGTGAGAACTCAACTGTCTTACCAGAGCCAGAGTGACAAATATGATAGATAGATAGTAGGTTCATTGAAATGTCAGGGACAAAGAGAACATCTTGAAGAGAAGCCCCAGCCAATGCAACAGAACCAGAACCCAAAACAGAAAGATGAGATGAGCTCCCAACAGCAATCTGTGAAGTAGCACAAGGAGCAAGTGAGGTGACCAACTATTGAGTGTGGGTCATGTGGTGAGAGGCACAAGAATCAAGAATCCAGGTGGGCCCATAAGTCATAGCTCATGCAGTAAGAGCATGACCTTTCCTTGCAGGGGAGGATGTGGACTGAGGAGCTGAAATGTGATGCTCCTGCATGGCTTCCTCTAAAGCCTCCACATGTTTCCAACACCAAGAAACGGGATGTCCTTCCTTTCCACAAAAGCTACAGGTCTCAACTAATTTCTTCTTTGTCTTGGAGGTAGAATTTGAAGAAGATTTACCCTTGGAAGGGTTAGCTGGAGGTTTTGAATTAGTTTTCTATGCAGGTTTGGAGGAAGACTCATTGCCTGCGGAATATTTCTTCAGTTTTCCTTTCTATTTTTGTTTCCCCTATGAAGAGTGAGCAACCAATGCTTGGCTAGAAGAGCTAGAAGCATCCATCTGTTGGATCTTTGCCTGTTCCCGTGTCAATCAATCACAAAATGTCTCAAAAGAAGGCATCGTGTGTCTAGCACCCAAAGAATCCATGGTGGAGTAGAAAGTGGAAGAGAAGATCTGATATTGTCCTCGCAACTTTGAGAGTATCAAGAAGATACACTCATCATCTGTCTTGGTTTTCCCACATCCCTCAAAAACTAAGCACAGAGACTTGAACTTCATCAGAAAGTCCTTAATGGTGGGAAAGCTGGTAGGTGTCAAAGTAGTTAGCTCTGCATCAAGCTGTAGTGCCCGAAATTCATTGACAGTGCCAAACAAATCTGAAAACTTGCCCCAAATGGCCCTAGGAGTGGTCAAACCATCCAGGTGAAAGAGGAGACTGTCAGAAATGTTCAGTGCAATCAAGCCCATGGCTTCATCCATTTTATTCCTATGTTGAAGAATCTCAAAAGGACACTGTAGGATAGGTTGATGTTCATCTAGGCATTACCATAAGCCACATGACATGAGTAGCCTGGTCATGTGTGCTTTCCAGGTGTGGTAATTGTGCGGTGTCAGCCGGGCCACAGAGGGGTCCGACATTCAGAGAAGAAAAAGACAAAAGTAGAAGGGTCATTTTTTGAAAGTAAATGATAGAAAGCAAAATTACCCCCCCATAATGTATGATTCTAACCCTCGTACAACAAATAATCAAATACTGAAAGTACAAAAAATGAGGAAAAAACCTGAACGCTAGATGCAGAGAGAGAGGAAAACGAAGCTTCTACTTCAATTCCAAAAAATGGTGCTCAAATGGCCGAATTAGTGAACAAGACCAGCATAATCGCATTTTTCTTGGAAACACCTTTCCGACGATATTTTGTTTTCTGAAAACGGACACCGTATGCGCAAGATATGGCCAAAAAACCACAGGTACCCCCATAAACAAGCTCCCTAGAAAAACATAGTCATGACAAATAATTTGACGGCCGTATGGCCGTCACAGGATGTCAGTGGAGTGGCGGTGACCAGTGGGCGGCGATGCCAGCGGAGGTGGTGGCGATGCCAGCGGAGGTGGCGGCCAGGTGGCGCCGGCGCGGTGGCCACAGGGTGACGCATGGGCCAGCGGTGGTGCGTGGGCAACGCGCGCTGGCAGTGCCCTTTTTTATTAAAAAAATGATTTTTTTAATTTTTGTTTTGAGTTTTGCCTCGACTTTTGAGCCCGTACAGCCCTGATAGGCCAAAAATTTTTGCCTGTGGTCACTATAACCTAAATAGTTAAACTTTATATGAATTTTGACTCTCCCAGGCCTTCTGAACACGATGATGGAGTCCGTTTTTGCTCAAATGGCTCTAGAAGAAAGCACCTCCTTCAAAGTGATAGAAAAACCCTAGAGAAGCTGTGGTTGTCGCCTTCGAATCATGGCCTCAAACACCTTCAAAACCAGGCAGCGATAGGGTGGCTCTGATACCATGTAGGATTTGACAAATGCAAATCCACAACTCACCAAGAACACCTGCATGCAAATACCTGATGCTAAATAGAAACCAAAGAGACAGAAGTAAGGGTTTGGAAAATCTCAGGGGAGTGAGAGCAAAATTATTATTTCCCAAATAAAGTGAATTACAGTAATTACAAAAGCGACATATAAGGTGAGAAACTCTAAAGCCGAAGAAAGCTAGGTTTGTGCATTTAATAATTAATAAACATATTAATTATAATGCACCTACAAATGACAAGCTTAAGTGAATAGAATAATAGTTAGCATTAATAATTAAACCGAAGTGATTTAATTATAAAGGCAAATGAACTATTACTCTAACAACCTTAGTCCCATATCTATTCCTAAAGTTATCAACAATTTGTTTGGGCATAACATAAGTACTTTCCTCACTATCTACCATGTAGTTATGGACCAACTAATCCCCTACTATCAAAGATACATAAGGGTATGTGCAGGATCATAATGGAAAAAATAGGTCCTTAAGTGGCAATAAAAAGACAAAAAATCAGAGTTAGATAATTTGACGTAAAAATTTGAATAAGTTATCTATATTATTTCAAAAAAATGTAAAAATAGAATCTTTAGAAAATTGAATGTAGTTTCTAAACTACTAGACCTTTATTTAAAAAAATAAAATATATTTGGCAAAAATTTGAAATTTCAATGCAGTAGTATTTGAATTTCGGGGTAAAAATAAGAAGTAGGTGTCTATCTGACCACCCTAACCACAATAAAATGATAATATTTTTTTATAAGCTTTTAGATATAATGAAATGACTCATGTCCCGATGTGATGCATATTTTTTTATAATTTTTTTCTAAGTAAATAATTAATTATGATTTTTTTATTACAACTTTTAAAAAATATAAAAGCTCGTCTGTCTAACCACCTTAACTTGGTAAAAAAATTCATGAAATTCAATTCTATTTTTTTTAATCCTATATTATTTGAATCATATAATGTGACGCATGTTTCAGATTCAAAAAATGTGATACCGTTTGAAAGTTATAGTTGTTTTTCAATCAGCTTATCAATCAGGACTTTATTCATAATTCTAATAGAAAATAATTAATAATTATTTATTAAATTCAAAGTAAAGCATAATTTATATTGGTGGAAGTTGAGAATCTCCTCTAAAAACCCTTTTCATTTCATCAATTTTGGGTAAAAAAAAAGTCGTCAACCACATGGGCCATCAAATGGCTTACATATCGCCACTTTTTGGTCCATCGTGATCCTGCACATACCCATAAAAAGGGGGAGGTTTGACATCTCCACCTATCTATTTGTTTCTGCCTTGAGGTGTGTTTGTAAAAACAACCTTAACCTGGTCAACTAAAACATCACTAGAAATACTTAAGTTGGACAAAGAAAATTGTAATAAGTCTTTTTGGCCTGGGATAGACAAAGAATCCCACATAGACATTTTCATGTTCATTCTTTTCATATTCTCAATAATTTTGAAAGGTGCAACAACATTTACCTTCTGATGGGTCCTTGCAACAAAAGGGTTTGTTTGCAAGTTAGGCAACTCCTTGGTAGCACCTTGTGTATTCTCTTGCAAAATTTGGAGCACCTAAGATGTGGATGGTTCTGCAACTTCATTTCCTTTGTTTTTTGATTGTTCAATCTGAAAGGCCCTCTTCTCAGCTCTTATATTTTCTTCAATTGGAGAGTCATCCCTATTCACTCCACAAAATTCCTCTCTCTGCCATTTTAGGAGAGTAGTATCACTTCAAAGTTTCTCCTACTACTATGGAGATCCATCGTTAGGTACATTAGGTTAAAAAATTGAAACATTCTACACCATTAATGCTTGGTTGATAATCCCATTTGAGCATGTGGCTTGATTATGGGGCTGGTTGCAAGGAAAGCACTACTCATAGTCTTCTACAAGGTTGTTTTGTATAGGAACAAGATCCCTAGCTACACTATCTGGAGTAGGATTAAATGACTAAAAATGGATTAACGTTTTTCGTTGCACCTTCATATTTACCCTGATATGGCTATCTATTTTCTTGGTATGGCTAAATTTGACCTTGATTTTGAGGTTGATATGGTTGTTTGTTGTGGAACTACTGCTTATTAATGCTTACTAGCTCATTACCAAAAACCTTAAGTATATTCTTAGTCTTTTTTTGACTTTTTTAAATCTCTTGCAACTCTTGAGATGGACCTGGGAAAAAAATTTATTTGCTGACATTAGCTAGTAACACTAGAACAACAGATAAAGGAGCAAAGGGTGGTATTTGTAGAGGCATAAAAGGTTGTATTTCTAGGAAAATTTTCATTGGGGGTCTAGGTGTTATCTTACCATCTTGAATTAGACTATTTTCTACTTTGATTGCTATTTCATAAGAATATAGTAAGGAGGTACCCCCCCATAGATTGTATCATGATAGAAATGTCACTATTAAGAGCCCTCAAATAATATAGAAAACCATATTCTAGAGAAGGTCTTACCATGGCAAGAATTTTGTACCATTTCTTGCAAAAATGAATGTTAAAAATTTTCATCTTCTCCTTGAAAGCTCTCTTGATTGTTGTCAATTTTTCAACTAGTGACAAGTGATCAAAATTATCTTGAAACTATTTGTGCAAATTGTCTCCCAATTCATCCCATGTTGCAATAGAACCAATTGTGAAACCTTAGAACCACTATAGGGCCTTCCCTTTTAGTGAAGTAGCTAGTAGCCTAATGACAACATTCTCTTGAGTAACATGGTGAACTCCACATAGAGAAGCCACATCCCTGATATGTTCAATAAGAGTAGTTTGATCCTCCCCTATGAAAAAAGGTAAAATTTTCAAAGCATCCATAGGTATATCATTATTATGTGCAATATTTAAAGGACTTCCTCCATTAAATGGAACATAAGGTTGATTCCTAGCCATTTGAGTATCTTGAGGTGGATTGACCTAAATTAGAATAACAAGTACAAAAATTGAAGATACAACAAGACTTGTCACTACTGCTGGTTTAAAACATGGTGGTGTTGACTAAACTCCTTTTATTGAAACAAGAGTTCATTTAAAATTTCTTCCAATCCTCCTAGGTGGTGACAATTGTAATTACTCAAAAGGAATACCACCACTTCTTATTTGTATTCTTTCCATGCATTGTTTTGCACTGAATTTTGCTAACCACTAGAATCAAAGTCACCAGATATGTAGATTTAACCCCTCAAGGGTATGAAACTCAATGGTTTCATATAAAAAATATAAAAAAATGTATTTTCCTATTAGTATCTTGATTTGAAAGTCCCACCGAGCATGCAAAAACTAATATCTCTTAAAGTTGCACCCTAGCTAAGTTGCAAAAATTAAAACTTTAAAGGAACATGGAAACACTCTTAGGCTATGGGTCACCTATGAATTGGAGTGAATCTACAGATAAGGCTAGATCCTAGTTGGTTATAACCTAAAGCTAATCTAATCTACTTATTTGATAGGGAAAAAGGATAGAAAAAAATACATAACTTAAAACTGAAAAATTGAAAATAAGGGTGATACACAAAATTGAAAATGACTATGAAACTTAGAATTTATTACAATTTTTTTGCAATAAAAAAAAATAAAGATACACAACCTATTATTATATTTATCAGCATAAATATTTCATAAAAAGGCCCTAGAACACAAACTTCTAGTAGGAAGGTATCTTCACATCTAAAATTTATTTTGCGCTTCCAGACACAAGTTGCAACCTCCATTGACACACTTTCTGCATAAAGGTATGAAGAAAAATGAGTCGAAGTTAAATTGAAATAATAAATACCTCATAAATAAATTTCCCAATCACTTAGTAACACACAATAATACATAGAATAAGTAGGAATAATCTCATATCAATTGCATCCAAGATTCTCACTGTATTTCATATCGAAAAAAGTTACAAAAATATGCCAAAATCTATCAAAGAACTGAAAAAGTCACTATGTCCAAAAATATAACACTCACAAATACATACAAAAGATTCAAATGAATGACTATATCCATCAAATCCCAAGTATTTTCACTAAGAAATGAACCAAAAGATTTCGTGGGTCGGATGTGCTCTAAAATCCCAAAATCTAGCAACTGGATTTTCCCCAAATGAGCTCACAAACGTGGAAAATGTTGAATTTGACTTAATCAAACCATAAGGCACATGAAATAAATTCCTAAATATTCTCCAAAACTCCAAAAATAAATATAAACAACCCTACATCTCATCCATATGTTTGATAAATTGTTTCAACAATTCACCATTATTCCTAGAAATCATGAAGACTCCTCCTACTCACAAGGCATACGTAAGGTATGTATTCTATTTTTCGCATTTGAATAGAAACATGAATTAAATGATTTATAAAAACATCATTGAAGTCAAAATTATTTAAATTTTAGATAAATGCAAAAATAAAACAAAGGGCTCGATCCATATGAAAAAATAAAATCAAAACATAAGTCTTTAAAAGACTTACACAACATATAGAAGAGAGAAAATTACAAGACACAAGACATAAATTCTTAGCCCACATGATATATTAATTTGCATGCATTTATTTTAAAAGATAGGAAAAAATGCCTAATCTTCTATCGGCATACATTAGGGTTCAAAACCCTAACAACAAAACAAAGGCAAAATGAAAAAACATCCATTTCATTTTTCTCTCGATGCTTCTAGAGAAAGAAGCCAATACTATAGGGTTTCTACTGAGTTTTCCATGATGGATTTTGAAGATTACTAATGGATTTTCCAATAGTTTTTGGAACAACATCATCGCATGCTTGGGTAAGCCTTTTATGTCACTCAGTTTGATTTTCAGAAGGAGAAGATGCTTGAATCAAGCCATATTTTTGGAAAAAATGAATTATATATTCATATCATGTGTTTTCTTTACATTATCCATGCATTTACCTAAAAATTACTTACTTTTCTTGAAAATAAACCATGGTTCTGGTTCTTGATGTCATGGCCATACACCTATATTTCACTTTTGTGAAATTTTGTTGAAAGATCGAACCTCTATCTTTCTCCTGTATTTGTGATTTCATATATGTGAAGAAAAAATGAGTTATCACCTATAAACTTCATTCTCCTCCTTCTTTTCAATGGCCATGGCCATATATGTTACACATGTGCTAAAAGTGCTATTAGTTAGCCAAAACACCCAAACCTTTTCTTATTAAAAACTCTGCATACATGTTCTTCTCTGGAAAACGGTCATGGCTTGGCCCGTACTCATATTCTGGGTTTTCTTGTATGCATTCCATGCATTTATCTTCTTTCACTTGACATTTTGTGCTTATGTATATTTTAAAGAAGAACCCCATACCCGTTATGGCCGTGACCTCTCCCATTTTGTAGATATTTATTGATTTTGGGTTAAGAAAACTTGTGTTCCATTTCATAAAAAACCTCTCCACCTTTGACTTCGAACTCCATTTTGATGGTTCAGTTCAATTTCCAAATTTGTATGAGAACATGGTTTAATTTTTCTTCAGAAACCTTAGCTCGAGGGCTTTCTGGATTCTCTTGAATATTTAATACAAAATCTATAGGGTGTTTACATTAACCCTATCTCTATATTTTATACACCATGGTTAAGTGTATTTCATTCGAGATTTGGAGCCCCAAATATACTTTGTGCTCTTTTACCCTAAGTCCTCACTATCTCAATTCAATTGAATAAAGTATCTTATGACAGTTACTTAATGCTTCTATAAAAGACACCTCATGATGTTTTGATCACTATTCTTCAAAATCAATACTTTTGATGTATTGTTTCTTTTATTTAACTCAAATATTGTTTTTTCGATCAACATGTTGGCATAATGGATTTTTAACATATAGTTCATTTCACTAATCATTGATAATTGCTCCCTCCAAATAACTTATACAAATCTCTGACAACAGTTGATAAATCTTGCTACCTCATAATATGATGACTATAAGAAATGCATGTACCATGTAGACATGGAAAATATACAATTTGATCTGACAAACTAGATCCTGATTTATTAACACCATTTCATCCTGAATCATCTCCCTCGCTAGTAATTTAATCGAATAATTTGTATTTGATTAAATTCATCACTCTTCATCTCTTAATTAAATAAATCAACTTTATTTAATTAAGTCATCATCTCCTGTTAATTAAATAAATCAATTTTATTTAATTAATTCTCTAAAAATCCTTTTAATTAAATAATTCATTTTATTTGATTAAATTCCTAAAGCCTTCTTATTAAATTGAATAAATTAAACATTATTTTATTTAATCTAACATTACCCCCTTTATTTAATTAAATCAAAACATTTATTTAATTAAACATTTCCTCTCAATTCTTGACTTAAGTCAATTCATAAATTTAAGTCTAAATTGTCACATCTCCTAATTCTTCATTAAATTAATTAATATTTGATTAGTTTAATCTTAATCTATGTCACATCCTCTAGATAATGCAACTTGCATAATAAATCAATTACTTTGATTTTTTAATTCATCTATTTTCCCACACATGGCATCAAAAGGGAATATTCCCTCAAATTTGAATTCAAATTCAAATGGACTTAGTCCTTCCAACAAAGAATTTAAGAAATCTTACATTTCCTTTGCATTGAGCCAAGTGACATTAAATCCATTTCTTTCCTCCCCCCTAAACATGTCACTTCATCAAATTCAAAATTCAAATCTGCACATCGATCAAAATGTGCTCAACCTTCAACCATTCACATCTTGACAAGTGGCGCTTGGCCATTGGATGTTGAATGATCCCACATTG
This sequence comes from Sequoiadendron giganteum, assembly GCA_007115665.2. NCBI lineage: Eukaryota > Viridiplantae > Streptophyta > Pinopsida > Cupressales > Cupressaceae > Sequoiadendron > Sequoiadendron giganteum. Next base: position 510,215,879 of record CM021105.1, read on the forward strand.
CTTATTTTCACTCTCTCTTCCATTTTGGAAATATATAAATGAGAGACTCTTCCTCTCATTCTAACATCAAAAATTTGAGTAAACTTATTATACTCAAATCCATCTTCAAGCATAGCCATTTCATTTATTTTTATCAAATTCTTAGCTAGGTTATGCAAGAATTAAACCATTAAGTGGATCAAATCATAAATATTACAAAGGAGTTGGGAAATGGATGATTTAGACACATCAATTGGAACCAAATCCCCCATGTGATCAAGAGTTTTCTTTGTTTAAATTCGGATTTCATTTATCTTTAATGTTGTTTTTCATATTTTTCCTATTTTAAGCATTGTAGATAGATTTCATGGGGAATATTGAGTATCACTTGCATATGATCTAACAATGTGATTTGTTTGTTATTCTTGTGCAATTGCAGGTTTAGGGGTTCACATTTTGGTGCTAAAAGGAGGGCAAATCTCAAGAAATTCATCACATTTTTTGTCAAAATTATGTGGTTTCTAACGTTTTTTTCTTGCACACAAGAAATTGCATTGTTGATAGTTCATCCATTGTTGCATTGCACCTCTTATAGAGGTGTGATGCTATATTGTGCTGCCTAAAACTCAAACAGAGCCGCATTTGGAAACAACGCTTCTCCAAAGGGTGCCGCATTTGATTTCCTGCTTTTTCACCCAAACTTAAAATGGTCGTATCTTGGTCTTTTTTTGGACATTTTCAGAGATTTTTTTTTTTGAAATGGGATAGAATTTCATAAGCTATCCAATAATGTAGGTGTTTTAAAACTTTACTATAGTTAAAATTTTCAAATTTTCATCTAATCTCAAAAGACCATGAAACTTGGTCTAAGTTTTAGGGTTTTTATGCTTGATGATTCATCTAACCCCTATATCTTCTTATTTCTTGATCTAATCTAATATTTTGAGCACTTTTGTAGGTTAGGAAATCAAAAAAAGGAGGAGAAAATAGAAACAAAGCTTCTTATGCCATCTTTTCTTTATTGTATCAAGGGTCTTTAGACACTCTTGGAAGCAATTATAATTCCAAGTTTAAGGATATGATTGCCTTTGTGCTTTTAGAAACACTAAGTTTCTTTTGGGCCTTAAAAAAACAACTACAAAAGCTTTCAATTTTGCAACAAAGGGCTTAAAAACAACCTTAGAAACAATCTAGTCTAGATTTTGTTTAAGGTTTAACAAATTGAACAAGGAAAATCTCAAATTTCCTTTGGTGCTTAAAAAGAACTTATTATTGATTTGAGGGATTTAAAATGAACATGTGCTTCTGTGCCTTGTAATATTTTTTGCAAATTAATTCATTTAAAAAGGCGTATGCGCTTCTCTCGCACTTCACGATGATCTTGAGAATCAAAAGTCTTTTGGTGACATTAAGTTGCATAAAAGATTGCCTCCATATTTAAATTGAGGTACATAACAATTGAACCAAACATGCGAGTGTGAGCACAGTATATTGCGAGTGTTCTCCCTTTGTTTTTTAATGAAGGTTGATTGAACTACAGGATATGCTAGCTTGATATTGTTTATCTTAGAGGGTCTGCCTTGTGGGAAAAAATACTCACCTAAGGGAACAACCCAACCAGGAACACACTAAAGCCAAGTGACTTCCAACCGATATATAAGTGTGGATTCTTGAGGAAAGTTCAAGAATCACGAGGATTATTTTGACGAGAAGGACAACAATGGTCTCTTGCCTCATGGATAGTCCCCCATGAACAGAATGCAAACTAAAACCTCTTGTTTAGAAAAGGCCAAATCCTATCTATTTTTTTGGTGCAAAAGGTCATATCCTTTCAAGCCACCCCACGTTATACATGTGGTTTTTTTGTGGGTATGTGCAGGATCATCATGGAAAAAACAGGCCCTTAAGTGGCAATAAAAAGACAAAAAATCAGAGTTAGACAACTTGACGTAAATATTTGAATACATTATCTATATTATTTCCAAAAAATGTAAAAATAGAATCTGTATAAAATTGAATTTAGTTTCTAAACTACTAGACCTTTATTTTAAAAAAAAATATCTATTTGTTGAAAATTTGAAATTTCAATGCAGTAGTATTTAAATTTCAGGGTAAAAATAAGAAGTAGTTGTCTGTCTAACCACCATAACAAAAATAAAATGATAATAGTTTTTTATAAGATTTTAGATATAAATAGAGGACTCATGTCCCAATGTAATGGATATTTTTTTATACTTTTTTTCTAGGTAAATAATTAATTATGAATTGTTTATTGCAAATTTTAAAAAATATAAAATCTCGTCTATCTAACCACCTTAACTTGGTAAAAAAATCATGAAATTCAATTGTTTTTTTTAATCCTATATTAGGAAAAACATAGAATGTGATAGATGTTTCGGATTCAAAAAATGTGACACCATTTGAAAGTTATAGATGTTTTTCAATCAGCTTATCAATCAGGAATTTATTCGTAATTCTAATAGAAAATGAATAATAATTATTTTTTAAATTCAAAGTAAAGCATAATTTATATTTTTGGAAAGATGAGAATATCCTCTAAAAACCCTTTTCATTTCATCAATTTTGGGTAAAAAGAAATTCATTAGCCACATGGTCCATTATATGGCTTACATATCACCACTTTTTGGCCCATCATGATCCTGCACATACCCTTGTAGAGATGAAAAGTATTCCATGGGAAATTCATGGGTACTGATGCTTGGATGACCTGAGAAGTGTGTACCATGGAGGGGATCCAGTGTGGTCAAGCATCTAGTCATCCACACATAATATGCGTAGCTAGATTCATCCAAGTGGGAACCCAACAAAATATTGTCTCTTCATCCTAGGGTTGTACATGTGCATGGAAATGGAAAATACATTGCTTGGTCCTCAAAACAATTGAAAAAAAAACATCCACAAAGAGATCCAAATTTCAAACCCCTTGGAGGAAACAAATATCCTTTGACAAATCTAAGTACTCTTGCTTTCCCTAGGGATCATATCCTTAGAGGTTTTTAAGTGCTTGGATTTTATCATCATTTTTTTTCACCAAGGTTAAACACTAGGAAAGATTTTCCTTGATTTCCTTGATTTCCACATATTGCACTTTCTGGGATGAAAGAAAATTAGGACATTGGACATTCAGTTTCAAGCATAATCAAGAAAGTGTTTTTGGTAAAAAAAAACTAAACCTAAGCAAGATAAACAAACAACTGAACCACACATGTGCTTGTTCTCTCTTGATTCTTATTTTTTTCATGCAAGCATTGGTCATTTGGTTTGAATTAATCCTAGAGAAAAACATGTTCTTCATTACCTTGGTCTTGTAAGTAAGTCCTCATAGGGTCATCTAGGATCAAGTCAAACACTTCACCCCATTCAAACATCAATCAAATCCCATCTCACAAACAATTTTTGGAACCCTGGAAACATCACTTATGCTAGAATTTTAGGAAAAATCAACATCATCTTGTTTGACTTAACACACTTAGTCAAAAAATCAATCCTCTTGAACAATTTTGCCTCTAGGATAACACAACTTCCTGAGGTCTACTAGTTCATAATCACTTTGATTGTCTTAACACACTTAGCCAATTCATATTCTTATGTGAGTTTTCCCTAGGATAAAAAAACTTCCTAGGGTTTACAAGTTAACCATCACCTTTGTTTGACTTAAATCACTTAGTCAAACTTTCATCAATCAAAATCAAATCAAGATAAGTCCTAAAGTCTAGCATTGATCCAAAGTTTCTAAAAGTTTAAACACCCATATCATTCACCCCTTTCATCCTTCATCTCATCATTGGTCCTAAACCCCTCACAGGTCAACAAGGTCAAAACACAAGAAAAAAATGGAATATAAACTTGATTCATCCATCATGAGTAATCTGATTCAACCAAACTATCCAAGCCTTACAATGCCAATTGATTTTTAAAACTTGCATCTTTACAATCCATACATGAGATCGTTATCTCCTCCAAACATCAATGGTACAAATTTGAGCATGCCCAATCCAAATTTTGGAACATATTTTCCTTTGGTAGATTTAAATCAAAGTCAAAACATACAAATCTATCAACCAAACAATCAAGGCATGAGCCTTCCCCCTTACCAACCATCAATCAACTGAATCCAAACAACACCCCCATCATGAATCAAATCATCATATCAAATCCTCCAATTTTTCCATTGATATCTCAAAAATCGATCACAACCATTCAAGAAACCCCAACAATAAAAACCATTCCCAATCGACCACCACCACCACCACCACTGCAAAAACACAACATGGAAAATTCATTCTCCATCATATTAAAAGCTGCTCAACAATCTGCCCACAAAAAGTCACTCCAAGCCCAACAAGCTGCACAAGTTGTGGAAGTGGCTCAAGTAGCCCAACAAGCACAAGCTCAAGCTAAAGCCCAACACCAAGCTGAGTAGGTGCAAGCACAATTCCCAACACTATTCCGAGCAATCCATCAACAAGTGTATCAACAAGTAGCTTAATAACAAGCCCAACAAAAAGCATTGTTGGCACAACAACAACACAACCAACAACAAGAATTGTTGGCTCAGTAACAAATGCAGGCCTTACTACCACAATAGAGCTTGCAACAGATTCCCACCAAAATTGTTGAAAAAAATGATCAAGTTCTATCCATCGATGAACACCTTGAAGATGTTTCCACCTCATCCAATGATCAAATAAACATACATCAAGAGCCATTTTTAGTCATGATCAAGACCCTTCCTACAAAGATCTATTTCAAGGATTATTGATGTTATTTGATCCTATTAACATAAACCAAGATCCATCCACCAATGATCGTGTTGACAATGTCTCTACATCGCCTTATGAGTTAGAGGACATATCTAAAAAATTTCTTCCAAAGCATGATCAACATATTTCACCAAGGTCTATCAATGATCCTTTCCAAAATATATGGACATCCTTTGACCTCATGAAATTTGAGAAAAATCCTATGCCTACTGAAGATATCCAAGAAAGCAATCCATTCTTTGAAATCAACCAATGTCAAGAACTAGATCCAAAGCATGTCGAAAGCAATTTCGAAATCATTCAAGATCAATAATTCGTATCTCCAAGATACTACAATGATATAATGGGAAATCTTCTATCTATACAAGATGTCACAAATGATTATCATATCCGCATACCACATACTCCTCCATCTACCCATGAGATGATTTCTTTGAATGGACCCATAGATGATATTCATTCAAAAAAAGAGTCTCATACTCTTGACATCATTACCAAGGAACAAGATTCTCTTACTCTTAACATTTGTACACATGATCAAAATATAGAGAAATCCAAAGACATGTCAGAAATGGGTCATGAAGAAGGCTTCTACAGAAGTGATGAATCAAAAACATCATGTGAAAGCATATCAAGAATGGATCATGAGGAAGACTTTTGTGTGGACAGTGAAGCATCAACACTTCTTGAAGAAGCACTAGAATCTGATATCTCACAAAATCAAGCTAAAGATACCAATCAAGAATTCATCTCACATATGGAGGATCCTATCACTTATAAAATTAGATGATTTACCTCTCTTAGGGAAAGCTACCTCATCAATAAAGAAGTTTCCACTTTCGAAGATCCACCATGGAGCAAAGAAGGATTAACACGTTGTTTCCAAGGTAAATCATATCCTATAGAAAATAAAATGTGCAAAAAAATGAATTATCAAGCCAGAGGATTAGGCCTACATGAATAGGGTATCCTAAAACCAATGCGGATTGTTGGCAATCCTGAGCATCAAGGCCTTGGTTATTCAACAATCAAGGGATATAAAAAAATTGGTAATACCTCTATAATACTGGGGGCAACGTCATCTCAAGCAAACGTCAACATAGGAAGCACAAAGAATCCTTATGATGAAACCAATGTCAATACTCCAACCTGCCACATCACAAATCTTCATCCACCCATCACCCCATCCACGAATTGGGACCAACAAAAAAAGAAAGAGTTGAATCAAAACATAAATATTTCTATCAAAGAAAAAGAAGTAGCAAAGCATGAAGGACAAATCAAATACAAGTGGATACCAAATAATACAGAGATAAATTATCCCTATGAAACTCCATTAGTCAAAGAAACTATGGGGAAAAATAAACAATGGGCAAGTACCCATCAAAGATGTCCACAAAGGAAAAAGAACGCTTCTCAAGCAACATACAAAGAATATCGAGCGATTGGTCCTAATTCCATGCACACTTTGCTATCCATCCATCATTGCTCATCTTCCCAAGTTTGGAGAGTCAAAGGTTCCAAAATATCAACCAATCCATATTTTATTCCTAAACACACTCCATCCATGCCTCCACGCATGATATCCAATTCTCACATTGACTATGTGTTGGCAGCAACCCTTCATCATAAGGATTCAGAAGGCACTTTATTGTGATGTGCGCACAAAGATGAAGTTAACTCCGATATCAACAAAGAACATCAGGGATCTCAAAAGTTACATTCAAGTGCACGTATCATGGCAAGGCAACTTCTTCAAATAGGATGTCGATGGCACATTATGAAAAAGCATCTACATCAACAAAACCAGGTGATTCAACATCGGCTTAAATTCTCTTAGAAAATACAAAAAACATCAAAAAATATAAAAATCCAAAAAAATTAGAAAAAGGATTGAAAACAGTAAAGAAAAAAATCATCCTCTAGTGAAAACCACTTCGGTGGTGCTTTGGACAAGTACCATGATGAAAACTTGGCAAATAGGTGTAATGTGTAGAATCGAGCATCTACGTGCATTTGTTTAGAAGAAAGCATCTTATCGCATCCATAATAAAGCCAACATTCCATCCATAATATCATTCATCCATCCATGAACCGTCTATCCAACCCATTACTATCTATCTACCTTATCTTGATCTTTATGAAGGTTTGGTGCATAGTTTACACTTGCTTATGGTAGACATCTTGACATGGGTCATTTTCATTGATCCTATCTTACCCAACATTGTTTGAGCCTTGAAGCGTTATTTAAATGAGCATCCTTTTATGCAAACACCTTATCTTATCACAAGAGGATCCATATCCATTCATCTATCTGCCTATCCAAGCATCCACCCATGAAATTCCTTACATTGCTAGACACTAGGGGAAAATATTTGCATCTTGCTTTGGGAATAAATCTTGATATATATCCTCCAACTTATGTGATTATCATAACATTTTGAAAATGTGAAATCAAATCGGTCAAAGAATTTGTGAACTAAAATCCAAATCCCTAGCCCATGGAATATTTTGACAAGATGATGTTCCTTACCAAGCTTTATCTTCCATCAAACATCAATCCAAACAATCCATATCAGTTGCATCTATTGTATACTTCAGCGCCACATCAAAACATTCAAACAAATTTTGTTCCAAATCAAGCTTCATCAATCTTGACCAATCGAATCCATCAATTATCACCTTGTTTGACTTAGCATAGTTACTCAAACTATCATCTTGTTCATGAGTTTACTCTAGGATAACACAACTTCCTATAGTTTAAAAGTGCATTATCATCTTATTTGACCTAACACACTTACTCAAATTATCCAATCCATCATCAACTTGTTTGACTTAACACACTTAGTCAAACTACCCGCTCGTGTATGAGTTTAATCTAGGATAACACAAATTCCTAGAGTTTACGAGTGCATTATCACTTTTGTTTGACTTAACACACTTTCTCAAACTATCAATCCATTGATCTGATCAATCAACCTTAAGCTTGGTTTTCAACAAAATATCAAAACAGAGCACTAATATCATCACATATCCACATCCAAATTTTCAAATCATGCGAAAATTCAAAAAATTTGAGAAAATTCATCAAAAATTCCAAAAACATTCAAAAAAAAAAAATTCATCAAAAAAATTCAAAAACATTCAAAAAACTTAAAAACGTGTCAAAATATCATAAAATCTTCAAAAAAATCATCATTAAGTCTTTTCAGTTTGTCATCTTGTCAAATTACATTGTCTCTAAGTTGGAACATAGGCAAGGCCATCCTTGATCGGCCCCCAAGACACAAAATCCAAAAACATTTGTAAAACATCTCAAAAATACCAAAAACAGCCTCAAAATATCTGAAAAAATCCAAAATGGTGCATCGATTTCATCTCGTTTTCACCTATGACTTTTATCACTCATAATAAAATCAATCATCATCTTCATCCTTTAGTGAAGCAATCAAAAGAAATTATAGAAGGTTCCAAAGTGAACACCCTAATCATCAAAGTCTTAAGTCAAAGTCAGTAAGCAAGCAAGTTGATCAACTCGGAGTATCAATAGCTTATCATCCAATCAGTCCCACCAAAACCCTGATCGCAACATGTCCTAGAATGAAGCTTTCCTACGATGGAGATAAGCATCAGGTACCCCACAGTAGTTCAGTCTTGGCTAGCGGTATGAAGTACATTAGCTTGTTTGATTTACTTTATTTGGTCTTTATTGGCTTATCTTATTTTGTGCTCATTTCAAGGACCTCTCGATGATGCCTAAACAAAATAGGTTTAGAGAGAAAGGAATGGGGCAATGATCATTTATCTGTTGTGCTTATTGGATGTTCTTGTAAAATAACTTGGTGAATACTTGCTTTGTTAGGTCCGTCCTAGCAAGGTTTCTGTATGTCAAGTGTCAACAAGAATAATCCTATCTGATTGATGAGTCAAAGTCCATCACACTAGGCACAACACCATCCTGGTCCTTTATACCTTGATGCATCATAACTATGTGTTTTATCAAACATAAAGTAATTGGCCCTTTGAAAATCCCAACTCCTGGTAAGCAATACATCATCATCATCGGTAATAATGTGAACTTGTGTGGATCCTCCTTCCATCCATCTTATTCTTCTTATTCTCCTATCTTTACTAACATTTCTATCTAAAATTGGTGTTTTGTATCAAAATATACATGAGGCTACCCATGGCCGATGACTATCTATACATCATTAGAATTGTGTACATCAAAGAATTATCTTTCGTCCTTTGATCAATGAAACCACTCTCGTATGTTATCGCAATCTTGATCAGAAAATCATACATTCCCACTTGATCTCTCGAGGGGACAATATACTACCATAATCCTTTCACTGGGGCAATAGTGGGGCATCCGAAAAAATCAAGAAATTTTTTGAAATTTGATCGTAGAAGTTTATTCTTTGAATCAATGCAACAAGTACATTGCTTCAAAGAGGGGCAAAATGTAGACATGGAAAATGTACAATTCGATCCGACACACTGGATCCTGATTTACTAACACCATTTCATCCCGAATCATCTCCTTTGCTAGTCATTTAATTGAATAATCTTTATTTGATTAAATTCATCACTCTTCATATTTTAATTAAATAAATCAAATTTATGTAATTAAGTCATCGTCTCCTGTTAATTAAATAAATCAATTTTATTTAATTAATTCTCTAAAACTCCTTTTAATTAAATAATTCGTTTTATTTGATTAAATCCCTAAAGCCTTCTTATTAAATTGAATAAATTAAACATTATTTTATTTAATCTAACATTATCCCCTTTAGTTAAATAAATCAAAACATTTATTTAATTAAACCTTTCCTCTCAATTCTTGACTTAAATCAATTTATAAATTTAAGTCTAAATTGTTACATCTCCTAATTCTTCATTAAATTAATTAAACTCTGATTAATTTAATCTTAATCTATGTCACATCCTTTAGAGAATGCAACTTGCACAATAAATAAATTACTTTGATTTATTAATTCATCTATTTTCCCTCACATGGCATCAAAAGGGAATATTCCCTCAAATTTGAGTTCAAATGGACTAAGTCCTTCCAACAAGACATTTAAGACCTCTTACATGTCTTTTGCATTGATCCAAGTGACATTAACTCCATTTCTTTCATCCACCCTAAACATGTCACTTCATCAAATTAAAAATTCAAACTTGCACATTCATCAAAATGTGCTCAACCTTCAACCATTCACATCTTGACAAGTGGCACTTGGCCATTGGATGTTGAATGATCCCACATTGCTTATTTTCACTCTCTCTTCCATTTTGAAGATCTATAAATGAGAGACTTCCTCTCATTCTAACATCCACAATTTGAGTAAAATTATTATATACTCAAATCCATATTCAAGAATAGCCATTTCATCTATTTTTATCAAATTCTTAGCTAGGTTATGCAGGAATTCAACCATCAAGTGGATCAAATCATCAAGCTTACAAAGGAGTTGGGAAAGGGCTGATTTCGACACATCAATTAGCACCAACTCCCCCATGGGATCAAGAGTTTTCTTTTTCTAAATTAGGGTTTCATTTATCTTTCATTTTGTTCTTCATATTTTACCTATTTTAAGCATTGTAGATGGATTTCATGGGGAATATTGATTCTCACTTGCATATGATCTAACACTATAATTTTTTTGTTATTCTTCTGCAATTGCAGGTTTAGGAGTTCACATATCACACTATACTTTTCAATCTATTTTAATACCATGATATTGTATGCATCCTTAATGATTTTCTTGAAGAAGTATATGTCACTTATGACAGTGAAAAATATCTCACTATCACAAATGATTTCTGCTTGCTTGAGTAAACCATAAGGAGATGAAATAACTTTATGTATGCCTTTAAAGCACAATAAAACATGTTGGGCTCAACCCTTGTGGGAGCCAATTTCACTCCACATTTTGTAGTCAGATGAAACAAAATAGTAACATGATTTTACCTATATCTACACAACGAAAAAAAAAGTTAGATTCAAACAAAAATATGATAGGTATGTTTGATAACTTTGTTGTTTTGTTGGACATCTATGATATGCTTGTCAATTTGAATGCACATGAGGATCTAGATATATGTTTATAGGTGTATACACATATTTTTACTGGCGATCCTTCATAGCTCTTACAACACTTTCATTTATAGATGTAGGAAACTTAGGAGCAACAAGGAAAACATGAACTCAGAAACTTGAACAAGTGGGAAGACTGAAGATGATGTAGAATAAATAGTTGGGATTCATCATTCAGGCAATGACAAGTCCCCTTTCTATTTATGTCCATTCTTTTCTTATGTATCTATACATGTATACTTTTTTGCATTATATGCATTTGAATAGTCAATTCCATAGCTTGTGTGGAATAATATCCATTTTAATTATCAATAAAGACTAATTTTTTGGAAAGATTGCTAAATCTCTCCTATGTTTAATGCATTTGCATAATGCAAAGTAGTAGTATAGTCTTCTGATATTTTATTTATACACATGAATGTAACATGGCCAATTTAAAATGTACCTTTTCGACTTGTAAAATATAAATAGCACTACTTGTTTGGGCTAGTAGCAAAAATAGGTAACAATCAGTTCATTCAATATTTGGGTCTATAATATTTTATGGAAATGAAGGCTTCATTATGAATACTACTAGGATGAGTCCTTGGTGGCTTGGTCAAGCATCTAATCCCATCTGAGGAATGTAAAAACTCTTTTTGATTAATATAGAGTGCCATGCCATATAGTAGCTATTTAACAATAAAAAAAAAAATGTGCTTAAAAGGCTCCTTTAGCAGTGCATGCTTTAACACTAGTTCCTTAATATTTCCTTAATATTTTGCAGCTTTCTATAGTTCCTTTGACAATTATGATTGTTCCACGTGGTAGTTCCTTGCCTCCCTGTTGAGGGACGAGAGATGTAGGTGGGTCCTCCTTAGGTTGGTGGGGAGTGGTCAAGGTTGACCCATATCACCCTATCTCGCCTGTTCATTTCTCAAACCCATCATCCGCCTAGGTCGAGGGATTGGTCACTATGATGAATCCAAAGGATTAATTCATAATTTAAGTAACCTTCAAATTCCAGAAACCAATCAATGATAATATATTATTTTGGTTGTCATGACTAAGTTATTTAATAAGTAATAAAATGTCAACCATTGATTTCTTGAAATCCAACGGTTTGTGTTATTCTAAAGGTTTCAATTCACAAATCTAGTACTTCAGAGATTTGCTTCCAAATGGTAACTGCAACCATCCATTGAAAATTCATCGAATGGTCATGGGTTATATTATTTTGTAGTGAAATTTGGCTTCAGACATAATAAATATGTTGACACTTGCCCCCATTCTAGACACTTTATGAAGGAATTTGAATGTGTGAAATTTTTTTCCAAGAATTTGATATTTTTTCCAACCACACTATGATTTATTTTGGCATACCAAATTATTTTGCTACTGATTTTTTTTAATAGTTTGAGATTATGTTTAAGTCACAAATTTTTTTTATTCATTTGAAAATAGGTTTAATTCACCAATGAAATTATTTTTTTGGGTTTGAAAATAGGTTTATTCGCCAATGGAAATATTTTATTGGTTTGGGAAAAGTTTTTTAATTGGCAATGAAAATATTTTATTAGATTAAAAAAATTGGTATTCTCTAGGATTTTCCACAAAATTCTAGCAATTAAAAAAGATTCACCAATTGAGATTATTTTTTTCTCGAAAAACGAAAAAATTCACCAATAAAATTAATATTTTTATAAGGAAGTATACAAGATTCACCAAGATTTTACACCTTCACCCTGGGGGGGTTCTTAAAGTAATCCCTAATGCACACTCACAGAGGCTAGTGAAATTCATTTTCCACTAGGTGAGCCCCCAAAAGTGGAAAATGAGAGAATATTATTAGGACAATACCAAAGTTATGCCTCTAATAGATTTAATAAGGCACCAAAAAATATGAACTTTGAGCTTCATAAGGCTTAGCAACATGGTCTACATTATGCTAAACACTTACCCATCATAGACATAATTTTAGATCCAATTACCTTATCTAATAAGTGATCCATTCTAGGGAGAGGAAATTTGTCTTCGATGGATTTGATATTTAGATTTTTGATACCATTTTTTATGTATAAAATTAAAATGTCATTTGAAATAAGTTGCATGACATTATCTACTATGATTCTTGTTGGAATATTGAAGTTAGTTATTATGGTGTCTAACAAAACATTTATTACAACCTTTGATGTAACATTACAATTTGGTATTTCCTCGACCCATTTGGTGAAATAGTCAATAGACACAAGAATCCATTTATATATTTTGTTATATTTTCTTGAGTTTTACCTAAAAACAAAAATCTCCAATGCTATAAGGGAGCCTCTACTATCAATGACATAAGAGGGGGAGCACCTACAAACTTTATTTTTCCCATAAACCTCATAAAAGTGTGATACTTTTTCACTCTTTTAGCCACATCTTTAAATAAGGTAGGTTGGTAGAAGTATGCCATGAGAAACATGTGGGTACTGGTTTTAGCATGAAAATATCCTCTACAAATACCTTGATGGTATTCATCTATCCCATTCTTGGATTTTTCTTGGCTAGAGAATTTGATTAGCATTTTATTTGAATCTCTCCACATCAAGTTTCACTACATGAATATATTATTTATAAGGATGCTACCTGAGAGTTGGTGGTTCGTGCTCAGTCATTCCAGAGGGAGATTTCATGTTTTAGAGGAATAAGCTTACATCCTTATTAAGGATTATCAATTAATGGGAGACATGTATGTGAAATGTTATTATCATTTTCATTAACTTCAACTATATTTAGATTTTTATTTTCCATGAGATTATCTAAGACTTGGCATTTTACAAGATTTGTTGTTTGAACCACAAAGTCATATTATTAGATCTTATTGACCCATTTGCATATTTTTTCCAAGTCTCCTTATTGAGTGAGGATATATTTCACTGATATGTGTGACACATATGCAATTACCTTTTCCTGTATTAAGTATTACCTATTGTAGCATAGAAAATTGTACGCTCTTGAAAGCGATGCAAGTATCCTTGATAGCTTTGACTAGGAGATAGGCATAATTGTCCATTACTAAATATTTTAACTCTTCCCTCTATAAATAATTATTATAGCATACAATAAGCTACATGTAAATCCATCCTTATTATTTTTTAGTAGTACATCAACAATAGTATGGTATGAGCCAAATGAGAAAAGATGGAAGGGTCTATAATATTACAAAGATGCCATGAATGGATATTTCTTATGTCTTAGAGATTTATTATTATATTAAAAAAATGGTATAGATCTCCTCAAGAATTTGATCTATTCAAAAGACTGCACTCCCTTCACTATAGTAAACATAGGAATAAGATTGATGAATTTAACTCTTTTTGGATCTATCCTTATCTAGTCCTTGGATTTAAAAAAATTAATATTCAAGGGACCTTTTAAAAAATATTCTCCAAATTCATGTACTTATTTTTTCTATATTTGGAGTAATATGTAACTCTATCTTGATAAACAACCATGGTATCATCAACTAGGCTTGTAAATGCAACATACGTAGCTATCTATAAGGTTTGCCTTGTACTTTTTATCCCAAACAATATTCTAACATATACATAAATACCTAAAGAAATTAGAATTGTTGTTTTGTTCCACTCATTGATCATTATATATTTATACCTTGAGAACCCATCAACCATGGACATCATTTTAGATGCAATGACCTTCTCTAATAAGTGATCCGTGCTAGGGAGATGAAAATTATCTTTGAAGGATTTGATATTTAGATTCTTGAATCCCACACATAATTTGATGTGCCCTTTCTTATTCCAACTAGAACAAGATTGCATGCCCACTCTAAAAGTTGAATTGGTTTGATAATATAGCCTCCTTGAGCTTCATTAATTCTTTCAAAAATTTAGGTGCAAGGAAGAGATTTATTGGTCTAATTTTGGTAGAAACTATTTGTACTAGATTAAAGGGGGGTCATATGATGGAACATATCTTCTCTAAATTTTTTGATCTCATCATATGACTAGGTAGAAAAATTCTTGAATATTTTCAATGGGGCAAGATCAACATTATTTTTAAAGTAGGCTTCAATTTTTTATCAATGTAAACCATTTTGGGTTCAACCTTAGTGCCAAGATTCGAACCTTCAATATGTATTTTTTTGATCAAAAAAATATTAATTTTTTAATGACTAGCACTGTCGAACATTCATTCTAGTTCCACCAACCCTTGGGGAATTTTATTAGTCTTTAGTTTCATCATTTCTTTCCCCAAAATTATCTCCTTTCCATCTTTAATTTCAAATATGGGTTCCCAATAAATTAACTCACTATCAAATCTATCAATGCAATTAAAAAATCTATAAATTTAATGATTATCATTAGACACTTCCTAGGTGTTAATGTTATCAGGTATGCTAGGCCTTGAGAGGACCTTAAAGCTAGATTCATACTTGGAGGGAACAAAATATAGATAAAATTTGGATACTCCAATAGCTAAGGTATTGGAAATAAATGTTTTAGACCTATCAAATGAATCTAAACCAACTACATCAAGTATCTCAATGGTCTCCCATAAAACATATTTGCATAATTTTAGATTTTTATTCTGTGAAATAAATAACATACAAATACTTGTTAGAATGACAAAACATAACATTAACATCGACTATAATTTTTGGATGAGATTACATTAATTTGATATGAGGATTTTTGTCCTTTGATCTTCCACATCTAATTATTGTTGTCCATGAACTAATAGTTAAACACATCGATCAAGATATAGTAGAAATTATATGAAAAGTGACAGGTAGATCAAAGTCTAATAGGATCCTCAATTTATAGCATCAACAAGGCACAAATTCTAACGACACAATTCCTCTAAAAATAGTAATTTATAAAATAAAACAATTTATATCCTCAAAATAGCTTGCACTTATCATGAATAACAATCATTAACTCTTCATAAATGACATCTCTTTTTATTGAAACCCATGTCCATTTATTGTAAAATTAATTATTTTTTAATAATTTATTCACAATTACACTTTAAGAAAGCTCATGACCTCAATTATTAAGTATTATTTTATTATAATTTATTATATATCCTATGACTGAGCTCATAACCTCATTATTCAATTTGTTTATTTATCACTGATCATTAATTAAAAAATTAGAATAGAACCCATGGCTCAGACAAAACTAAAAAGAGGGATGACAAATACTATTTCTTCCTATAAAAATACTCCCTTTGAGAAAAGAGAAAATAATGGGAATGATCTACGGTTATTTCTAAATTAGACTTTGTCATGTGAAGCATAAATGCCATTCTAGAAAGATAAAAAAATTCAGCGAATAAGATATCATAATAGTAATATGAATTGAATGGTAAATCATACTGCAATTTGTATTGCTTTATGGGAGGATCGTGCCAACCTATATTGTCTTTGGAGGTTTCCTTCTAAGAGGATGATATGTTATAAGATTTTTGTGGATTTATGCTAAGTTTATGAGGAGTTTAAAGAGATTCAAACGGAAGCGTGTATATTAGAATCTTACAGAATTAGATTTAAATAGATCAATTTTTAGACTTTTATTGGAAAACTAACAAAAATATTGGATTAGGATTAAGTATATTGGACTTAAAATAAATGAATAAGCTTCTTGTTTTTAATGTGATATCTTCCTTTGGTCTATTTTAAGGGTGATTTGATCAAGAAATATGGTAATATGTATTTCAATAAAAAAATTATAGTAATTGCCATTCCATTAGAAAATCAATATATAGACTATTGTAGAAACAATAAAGTGTGAATGAAAATATTTCTAAAATAGAAAAAAGGTACATCTTCAAAAATATTATATATTTTAGTAGGAATATAGATCAAATGACTATTATATGACTAGATTTTAATTTTTGGATGATAGAAGCTCTGTCTTTCTATATTTTTATTTTTTATGAAATAACTTTCACAATAAAATAATATGGCATAAAATATTCTACAAATACTTGATAATAATATGCCACTTTAAGGATTAAGGTAGCCACAAGCCAACTAGCCATTGCCTAGTACACACTATACGGTTAGGGGCATAATAGTATTGGATCAACAATAATTTTGAGTATTCGTTGTTTGTTTCCTTCATCATGATATGAAAAACCATCTCCATATACATAGAAACATTGTAGTCCTCTATTGAGGTTGAAGCTTATCTTTTCCCAATCAAGATAATCATTATCTTGATTCAAATATTCCCATGTTGACTCTTTAAGCAATTGATTGACAATATGTTTGATGTGGTTTATTGCCTCTTCTTCTGAACATTCAGGATGATCCATCATATAAGATGAAACAGCTGAGGCTATTTGTCCATGGAGTTTATCATCCTTCATTACCAAAAAGAAATATGTTAATATATTTTTATATTGTAAGTATAATATCATTTTCATTTGGATCAAATCACTAATATAAAAGAGAAAGAAAAAAACCTGGTAATCATAAGCATCATCAATTAAGCGTGTACACAACCACATTATCTCATATAATCTACATTGATTGTTAAATATCTTTTCGATATCGTTGTCTGCTAAGTCATGGGCTGCCAAGAGAATAGGATGCAACAATAATGGTCCAATTCCTGCAGTTGTCGCTGCAATCTTTATGTACTCATTATAAGTTGGAATGTGTTGGCCGACTTTCCAGTGTGCTTGTTGCAAATTAGCTTCAGCATAATCTGCCCACTAAATCATAATATACTTGAACTATTAATTATATTTCATAATTTTATTTCAATATATATATATATATATATAAATAAAATTTGATATTGAAAAATATACAATTTTTAATAAAATAATATTTTGGAAAAGTATACATACTGTTTTTGTAATAAATGGCATCATGTCACGTCCTTGCTTTTCAGAAGCCTCGCTAGCCAGTTCATGCACTGTGTCAAAAATAAATTCTACAATTCTCTTATAATTAGTTGGAATATCTTGTATGATAGAAATATCCCAACCTTGAATAATGGCCTTAACAATAAGTTCAGCTTGCTCAAGTGTCAAGTAATCATCCAAAAGATCATCCATTAAAGAAAGAAGTGTTGTTGATTTGGTAAACGCAGCTCTAGTACTATAAAGCTCAACTTCATCTGCAGCACTGACTCCTAACAAATAATATTCCATCGGACGTTGTCTAATTGAAATCAATTTAGTCAACCCAGAATTTGCCCACCAACTGCCATAAAAATTAATCAAATTATGATTACTTTAAAGGAATAAATTTGAAACATTACAAATTAAGATTAAAAAGTAAATCATTATGGAAAAACAGTTCACAGTTTTTCTCAAGTTTTGTGAACATGTATAGACTGACTACATAATGTATAAATTATGAGCAATTTTCATGCAACCTTCTAATCATAATAATATATATAGTAAAGAAGAAGATGAAACTCATAGATTTATGAGAGTTATTTTTCTTTTCATTTTATTATATCCATGCTCTCATCGAGAATTTTTTTTCCATAATTTGGTAAAATTCAATGCATGACAAATCTTGGTTGAATTTAATTTATTTGATCATGATAATTACCTAGAGAGTTTCTTCATCTCCATCTTGTATGCAAACTGTAAAATATTGAAATCTAATTTTGCCAATTCCAAAATCTTGTTATCTTTTAACCTGAAGGAAAAATTAGAATCTCATGATTAACTTGAAGAGATTTAAAATATATTAATAATTCAGAAGTTGAAAAAACTATTTTTACAATAGTATTTTATAAATTTTACCTCAAATTGTCTAGTTCATATATTTCGATAAAATTCCGTGCCTCCCATCTAGAAAAGGTACGAGTCCATTCATACAAGAGTGCATACTCCACCTATAAAATTGAAACAATACAATTATAATCAATAATAAAAGATTTGTTCACTAACCTCGGTTCTAACAGCTTTTTCTTCAGTATAGCTACTCGTTTTAAAGGAAAAAAAAACTTCTAAAATTTAGTACCTCTTTCAGAAAACTTTTGTTATCTGTATCTTCAAGTTTTTGTAAAAATTGCTTAAGATATGCAGAGCTAAATATTTTAGCCTCTTCCATAACTTTTTCTCCTGGAAATGTCAGACATGAAGCTCTAAAGAGGTTGAGCATACTTCTCATCCAATGTTCATTATATCCCTGAGAGGAAAGGAATTTCCCATTTTTGTCCTTGAAGTTCTCCAAAACATCTTCTCACAGTACAACACATAAATAAATCATTAATTATTGAAACAAAGAAAATGAAAGATGCTTATTTGGTCGGTATAAAGACGGGAAATAATGGTAATGATAGTTACAAGTTGCATAAGGATGAAAAAGCATATATTGAGCAATTTGGTACCTGCAGATACAGCATAACGATGAAGTCTGAGAAGTCGGAGTCCTAAAGCTGTAGCATTCAAATGCTTGATAGCACTTCCGGATCCTAATCCTATGCCCACACTTCCATCCCAACATCTGTAAACGTAATCAAGAGCTGTTTTTATTTCACCCTCAAAATATCGATCTATTCCGAGGCATTGCAATGCGTCGACCATCTCAAGCCGCTCGATTAGATCGCCATCTCCAGTTTGCATTTCTTTCATCAAGATTTTGACTTCTTTCACCAGTGTTTCGGCACGTTCGCGGTATTCAGATCCCTGAAACACATGCACAATCAGCAAGGAAGAAAAACAGCAGAGCAGAAGAAATTTTTGATGGGAATATAGAAAATGTACCCCGTATGGTGTTTCCAGAGATTGCACAAAATCATCATCCCACAGATTCAGAGATCTACAACTACTCTCCTCTCCCTTCAAACTCGTCATTGCCTAAAATGCTATTGGAGACGGACAGAAGCTTAATGCTTTATGACTGTATACACTCACTCTTGGGGCACAATGCTATTTATTATGGTATATCACATAGACCACGTGAAACGTGTATTTGACCGTGTTTAGGTCGTAACTGACCACGTGAAACGTGTATTTGACCGTCTTTAGGTCGTGACTGACCAAGTGAACTTGTATTGACTAACAATGCTTGACTGGTAAACGGCCGCCAGTATTGATAAGGTTTGGTGTGAGTGACACAAATCATTGACATAGATGCAGAGATCATTGAAGAGGAATCGTATTTATATGTCAAAATACAAATTGTGGCAATCACATCGATACCAAGAAAAATACTATTGTGTGGAAGGAGAACATTGGGAACAATCTATAGAAATTGAAATGAAATAGAAGTTATACATCATTGTATATCAATAGTAAGGTACTCAATAAACGTCAATTAGTAATGGATTGAGGTAAGGATATCCTATCTCACCATTTCTATTTATCATAATGGTAGAGGTTATGGGGATATCTTTCAAATGAGAAGATAAAGCAATGTGTGGAAGGGAATTAAAGTGGTTCATGGGATCAATCCAATAACAAATACTCAATTTTTCAATGATATAGTACTCTATTTGGAGAAGCCAACATGAGAGAGGTGGAAGTAATAAAAGAAGCATTGGAGGATTACACCAAGAGTTAAAGCTAACTAATAAAAAATGAAAAAACATCAATACTATTCTTCAACACTAAGAAGGTTAGTCAGAAAAGGATTACAAAACTACTTGGTTTGAATAATTACAACAATTCCAACCAAATACCTTAGAGAACTACTAGTTTTTGGTGTGTGTCACTCTCAGCATTGGGACGATATTCTAGGAAACTATAGAAACAAGGCTTAATCATGGAGAAATAAATAGCTATCATTGAATGAAAGAATAGTAATGAGCAGATCTATTATCATGGCTATTTTGAGGGAATTAAATAGTACATAAATCCAATTATGGAGTTGATTGGTCTTGAGGTGAGTGATTACATTCACATGGACTCTCCTAAATTTAGTAATAAATATGAATGGATTGATGCCGACTTGCTATTGATTTTGATGGAAGCAAAAATGATCTTAAAGCAAGAACTAGTAAATAAAAAATCATCTCAACAAAAGAGGAGGATGAAATAGTGTGGTGTGGGGCTTGATCAGGAGAATACGTAGTCAATTTGGGCTATCAAACCCAAAATTTTATACAAGAAAATAACACTTGGTTTAGTGCATTATGCTAGAATCACCTTTATTTCCCAAAGTGGGTGAATTTCTATGGATCGCATTACAAAAAAATGTACTCACAACTTAGAGACTAAGTGCTATTGGTTTTCATGGACCTAATAGATGCATTTGATGCTATAACAACTGTCAAATAGTAAATCAGCTTCTTCTAGGATGTGCATACTCAAATAAATGTTGGGATTGGATACAAGATGTTCTAGGATGGAATGGAGCAACGCAAGAAGATCTTAAGCAATGGCTAATTAGTTGGCCAAGAGGAAAGGACACATTATGGGAAAAAAATATGGATTTTTGTTCCATCAATGATTGTTTGGCAAATATGGATAACAAGGAATCACAAAAAAATCAAGAAAAAAACACGAATGAAGGAAAACTAATACAAAATATAAAAGAAGGTTTATTTAAGCTTTTGAATACAAATTGTATGGTGAAATCGGGTACTAAATTCACTAGGTGGGATGAGGATCTATAGAAAAAGTGGGTCAATCTAAAGAGAGGCAGAGGGAAATTTAAAGATAAAGCAAAGGTTAGATGAGAGGCAGTCTGGAAGGGCCCATTCCAAGGTAGATTTAAATTCATTTTTTATGGATGAACAAAAGGCAATCCTAGACCAACAAGGGTGATGAGACCAAGTTGTACAGTGTAGAAAAATGTACACCTTTACATTTTCACTATATGTTTGGGTCCCTTAATTTAATTGGAATTAATTAAGCCTCTATTTGCCTCAATTATGCATTTAAAAACCTAAAAAGTCATGTTTTTCGAAAGTGAAACTTGTATTAAACAATTGCAAGCATTAATTAAATTGCCTTGGAAATTGAGTGTCTTGGATTTACGTCCTAAGACCCATTGGCCCAAAGGAAAATGGGTACTCCTTAAGTTGAGGATCTCAATTTTTAATATGTTTTTGGTGGAATTTTTGTAATTCAAGCTCAAATTATAATTTTCAACCTTTGATGTTTAATTATCGGGAAATTAAAAAATCACCTATAAATACAAGGTCTTTTTATCAATTCAAGTCTAAGGAAAAATAAGAAAAATTAAGGAAACTTTCACAAGAGAAAATTTATTGTCAAAAGTGTTGAGTAGAAAATTTGTTAGTCTTTTACATCAGCATTCAAGATCTCAAGCATCATGTCAAATTCATTTGCATCTATGCATGTTTTTCAAGCTAACATTGTGATGTAGGTTTCAAGAATTCAAGCATCAATATCATCATCCAATCAAGCCATTTCATGCAAGATCAAGACCTTGGAGAGATGTGTTAAACTTCAGTTCTCTAAACATCTTCATTAAAGGGTTTGGTGAGTTGCAACATAGTATTTTTAATTTTCCATTCCTTTCATTCATGTTTTATTTCATTTCAAGGTTTAACTACCAAAATGGGGTTTGACTAAGGAAAATGCCCATTCACGAAAAATAAACAATTTTTCCCTCTCTTTATATGTGCACATTTATAGGTGAAGAAGGATTGAAGATTGATCAAAAGTGCAATTTTGCAAAGTTGTCAAAGTTGGCAAGACACATAATCTTACTTGCAAAATTTGATTTTGACTTTCTGATAGTCAGATCTAGAGAAATCAAGAGTGGAAATCCAAGAGCAGCTGACTGTGAAATTAGATTTTGGACCCATGTAGCAAGACCCATTTTCCCTAGGATGAAATTTTCCCAAGAGGATACTCAGAAATAGCTTTAGGTGACTTGTACACATCAACTTACCCTTCTCAAATCTTTCAGAAGTTTGTTATTTATAATTTTTTTATGCTTTAAATTGATGATTCAAGTTTCACATTACATAATTGAGTTCATTTAATATTTTTAGTTTCTCTCCCCAAAGGGTTGTTCAGGCATATTCTACACTATCTTGTCATAAGGAAATTTGCAAGATCTCCAATAGGATTGAATCTTCTAGGGTTGAAAGTAAGTCTTACCTTTGGCGATTTTATTTCCTAATGAAATAAGGAAGATATGTGCATCACATATTCAATCACCCCCTTTTTATATAGCCCTATTTTTTCACATTTCATTTTGGTGAATCCAGCATTATACATCTTAATTTTTGAAAATAGAGTTCATTAAAAAACTAGACCTAGAATTAGTAATGTTTTTCACTGCATTCCATTAGTTTTCCTTTAATTTAGGGTTGTTAAGTTTACATTAGTTTTCATCTCATTTAGGTTTTTAAATTTGATTTTGCATTCTTTAAAATATAAAAAATTAAAAAAAATTGCATGCATATTACATTGATTTTGCATAGTACTTGCATAATAGTGTATTTTCAGTCATTTACATCAACAAATTTGATCAAAATTGCATTTAAAAAATTGTCACTTTGCTCATCATTTGTCACTAATTTCATTTGCATTAAGACGCATACATTTGGAAAATTTTGTCACTAAAACCACAGTCTACAATCTAAAACTAGGAATTCAAACGTTAAGCGAGAAGATTTTTCAGATCCTTAACCTAGGACCCATTCACTCTAGGGTGAATAAGTCCTTGTACAAGTGTTGTTTCAAATTTTTGAAAAGTAAATTGTCTCTATTTTCTTTTTTTTCTTTTGTTGATTTTTGGTAAAGGAAAAAATGGGTTTTATAGGGACCCAAAACCACAAAGTTTACAAACAAGAGAAAAATAAACCATTAAAGTACCTGAAGAAAGGAAGGTTGCAACAGAAATAAAAGAAAAAAATGATAGAAGCCAACAACCTAGAGACAAAAATAGCCAACAAGAAGCCAAAAACAAGTACAACCAAAGCTAACCAAAGGACTTTAAAGTCTCAACAATCTCAAATTCAAGGTTGCACATCTCCTGGGTCACCTTCTTTAGCTCCTGGATCTCCAAAGGCGAAGAATCTACTTTTCTCTTCAGGTTGTCTCTAGTCGTCTTTCAGGGGTTTGAGTCCTCCATCTTTCTTTCATCCTTGTTAGCATCCAAATCCACAACTAGTGACCCCTGATGGGTGTGTTCCAGCTTATCCACCATAGCACTCAAGATAGTAGCATTTTGTTTCACAACTCTATGGTTATTCTCCAAAATGGTTTCCACAGTTTCCTTGATTTTTCCAATTTCCCTTTCCGGATGCTTAAACTTGATTTTGTTATCCTTTTTCATCTTATTTGTGAGCTCAAAATTTCTTTTAAGGCATTCAACATTCAACCATCGCCATCTTCTCTTCCATAGTCCATAAAACCCCAACATAATTTTGGGAAACTCATTTAGCTTCCAACACTTCCAACTTGCTAGAGACAACCCTGCTTTTTAAACCGAGGTCCTTTATCTCATGAAAACCCCACCTAATGATCTTGAAGTAGTCAACAACACCATTTCTAGTAATTTCCATAATATCACCAAGAAATTCACAGTCTGGCTTGAAGTAGTGGTCATCAAGATTGAGATCTCTAGGTAACTTGGGTCTATCCTCTCTATCAGTAGCATAATAAGAGGTAAAATAATCCTCAGTGGCTTTAGGGGCATCTGAGTTGTCCTTTGAAGAACCCTTAGAATAAGACATCAATTTGATTGTGGGGGGGTCCTTCTTCTTGATATTCTTCACGTGGGAAGAACCAATGGGGATTTTCATAGAGCTATATTTTTTGTTCAAGGGATTTCTGAAAAAGGTTTTCTTAATTTTATTTTTGGGGGAAGGAGGAACTTCCTCTTCCCACTTTGTGTATAATCTTGCATTAATTTCAATTGGTCAAATTGAGTGCATTCTTTGAGACCAAAATTTACATTAAGAGCCATCATTTTTTAGGTTTTTGTATAGCATAATCAGTAAATTATCTTCTTTCAAATCTGAAAAAATTGTAAAATATTTTTACATACTTGCATTGTGATTCAAAAAAAATTATTTTCATTGTGTTTGCATAGTGCCCTTTCTCCATTTTGGGTGCACTTAGGTTTGGTGAAACTTGTATGAGCTTCACAACCTAGTGTCCTATTACAAATACATTAGTGAGATGTAGTTCAAGTCGCATCCCATCCCACACTATTACATCCACTATGGATCTTGAGTTTTCTAACTCTTTCACTCATAGTGTTGATACTAGTCAACCCATTATGAACCCAAGCTTTGATACCACATTTCCCATGATCACATAATGGCTGATAATGTCCCTTAGGAGAACCTTAAACAAATGGATAAAGCCTTAGAATATTTTAAAGACTTTGTGTGTGTTGAATACATTGCTGGTATTGTGATTCCTATCATAGATAACATGGGGAAAATGCTTGATAATTAATAAGGAATAGAACTTGTGTGTAGCCTATCTCATATCATTAACAATCACATCCCTAAAATGGCTAGTTGTGCTGAAACTTTGGGGTACACTCAAAGTAAAGGTTGAAATGCAATTCCTCCTCCTACAATTATGGCCTCTATTCCTACATACACTAATTCAATTGTTACAACAACAAGACAACCCACTAGTAATTTCAATATACAACCTTAGGTATTTCAACTAGGAATCCCTTTAGGTTTGTGCATTCAAGTCTCATATCTCCTAATCCATCAACCCTCGCAAATTTCCAATTCACTTGTCCTCCAAATACATATAAACCTCCACCTTATTCATGTTTGCAATGCATAAGGTTTTCATGTGATTTTTTTCATGTTTTATGTTCATTTGTTTTCTGGACACTAACACTTATAGGACCTCCAATTAAGCATCCAATTCTCCTTGAAGGTTATGAGTACAATGGCTTCAGTTCATCAAGGAAAGTAGATATGAGCAGTAATTTGTGACACTTGTCAATTTATCATTCCTTTTATCTATTTTTCCTCTACCTAACCTAAGGTAAGGACTCTTTACATCATCATAGCCATTGTGGATGTGGAAACACAAAAATAGTGTTTAACTTAGGCAAGCCCCTATATGACACAATCCTTAATCTCCTTTGTTACGCATAGGTGGACGAGTTAAAGTGGATTTGGGAAAGGATCTAAGATGTAATTGCAAGATCAAGAATTCATGCCTTCTATGTCAACAAATTATGGAAAGTGGAATTAATCATTAAAATAAAATGTTTCAAAGCTAAGTCTAGAAGGGAAGAACCTACAAATATTGACCATATGAGATCTAGTTTTTATTTTTGAAGATCTATATTTCTAGGTCTAAGATGCTAATGCCTGTATCCACCTAGTTTGAGCTCAGATCTATATGCCATGTTTGTATGTCTCTATACTCTATTGTTTTATGATCCTTTTTATGTGTTATAGTTTTATTCTTTTTCAAAACATAATAGTTTTTTGTAGCTTCATAATTGACCTAGGTACACATTTTCGTTATCAAATCAAGTTAATCATTAATCAATTAACCAACCCATCAATCTCCACCTCGAAAGAACCAAAACCCTAATCCACCATTTTGTCTCTTCCATAGCAGTAGTAACCAAGTGGGTGTTTGTGATCATTTTTTGTTCCTTCCATTGTGATGTAGGAGAGTGTGATTTGGATCCTAGATCTCTTTTTCCTACATCACATTATCTTATTTTCTTCCTCTTTATTTTAAAATTGCAATTCTTCTACATTTAGTTTTTCCCTTCATCAAGAATATCTTTGTTTGCCATCTTCATTGCTTCTTCTTCTTTGTTCTTCTCTTCCAACATCTATATTTCCCTTATTTTACCATCTAATTCCATTATCTATCATGATTTCTTATTATTATAATTAAATAAGTATAGTTTCAAAAAGGTTTAATTTTTTTTGATACACTTCAATTAAAAACACAATTTTTTATTTATTTTACCTTCTAATTCCTAAATATGTTGTCATATCTCTTTATTATTATAAAAATAAATATATTTTTTTGTTTTTCACAAAATCTTATATAAATCATCTCTATCAACATACAACCACATGTAATAATTTTATAGTAAGAAACACAATTATTAAAAAAAGATAGATGTTTAATAGTTTCATGGTTTTCTCAAACACCTTAAGTGGTGCAATTGCACACTATAGAATATATATTTTTAAATTATATAAAGAATATAGAATTAAGAAAACATGATTTTGTGAGTGAAGTCTTAATTATAAACAGGCATCTTGAGAAGGATATGTCTTAGATTATTTTAGATAGATTTATAATAGACATATGTGCTCTAGTTATTATTATTTAAAAGATATATATTTTATTGCTTTATGTGGTCTATCCTGTTTTATATATAACTAGATTGTACATCATAATACATAATGACCGGTTGATTTTGCATTATTTTGATTAATATATAATTATAATCAATTGCTTTCTTGAACTTAATTTTGTGATACATTACTGGAAATCAAATTTGTTGTTGAATCTTACCATTTTAGGTAAACATTATTTCAAGTCAATTTTGTCTACTAAACTATAACACTATCTTATGAATTATATATAATCCAATAAATTAATAAATACATTTTTTTAATTATTTTACCATCCAATTTTTAAATATGTCATCACATCTCCTTATTGTTATAATAAAATAAATAATTTTTATCTTTCAAAAAATCTTATATAAATCATGTCTACTAATTTAGAAGCATATGTAATGATTTTATAGTTAGAAACATCAACACTTGAAAATAAGATTAAAAAAAATTAGTTCCCTACTTTGATCAAAAACTTTAAGTATATAAGTGCATACTATATTATAAATAAACTTGAACTTGAACTAAAATATTTACAAATAACATTTATGTTACCCTTAACAAAAGGGACTTGCATATGCTCCCATTTTTTATGATGGAAGAATCATTTCCAAGTGTTCCAAAAAATAAAATAAAAAATTAAACGAAATTGTCTTCTTATTAAGAAATCCTGCACTTTGGTGAATATATTGTTGTTTTCGCACTTTGGTTAATTTATTGTTTTTTTGAAAAATAAAATAAAAAATTAAACGAAATTGTCTTCTCCCTATTCTTTGCCACCCTTAAAAAGTATTCCAATATCTTGTTGCTAAGGGCAAGTGTCGTAGACCGTTGCAAGTAGTTTTATCGTAGTGTATTCGCTGCACCTTTTTTTATGCTTTGCATGCATGATAAAATTAAAAAAATCGCTTATTTTTCTCTATGATTTTTCTTCATTATTGTCTGAACATGCAGTTAGTTTTCTATTTTTAATGGCTTTTTCATTAGATACCCCACATTAAGTCTAGAGGACAGTGAATCAAATAAGCACTTTCCACACTACAAATTTTTTCATGTATACAAAATCGCGGTCTTTGATCTTAGATTAGATAGTTAAGTGATGTTTAATTTTGTCTATGTAGTTTGGAATGGAGTGTAAATAATGCTTAATTTTTTTCATAAGGTAAGATACTTGGGTCAATCATTATTTTGATTAAATCCCTTGTAGCTGATCTCTATTCTACTGTGTGCTACTATGAAAAAAATATTCAGCACAATAAGTCACAAAGAAATTAAGTCATAATTTCAAAAACCATTGTATTGTTTCCTTGATGGTATCTTGGTAGTGGGTGTAATGCATTCTATTCTACTATGGGTTTTGCAGGTGGCTTTGAATGGTATTCAACTCTAGCTATGGCTCTCACACATTGTTGGGTTTGACTTTACTTTGAGACAGTGGGGATTGTGTTTGAAAGGGCTGATGAGAAAGTGGGCTTATGGCCCATGTCTATGTTGCAAAGAAGAAACATAAAGTCTACAAATTTGAATAATATTGCAGCACAAGTTAGTTGTGAAGAAATAATAGGAAAGATTAAATAAAATAATAAAATAACAAACAAAACACATATTTACTTGATAAATATCTATGAGATAAAGTATCCGTATTTTTATTGCTCAAAAAAAATTGATTACAATCTTCATCCAGATGCTGCTATTCAACTGCATTATTTTCACATTAATATATATAATATCTTCAGGATAGCAACCACCAACATGACAGATTGAAAATTAAGCTCTAACACTATACTAAATTGAACAGAAGATTGAAAAACGTGAACACCAAACTGACAAAGATGGAAGACTGCAATATTATTCAACTGTGTAAATCTGTTACAAATAACCTCTATTTAAAAGAGTCTTGAGAATACAGTGAATAGGCTGTAAAAAGAGACCAGCGATGAAAAAAAGCAGAGAAAGCTAGACAAAGCAATGACAACAAAGTAAAGAAAGATGCTTTAAAACTAAAACTGTCGGCTGAAGGATAACTGCACACAGTTGCAGCTTTATTATGCATTAAAGCATAAGCTAAAACTTCAAATAAATAAAAAACAGTCTACGTTGATCATCCAAGATCTTGCTTTCTTCACACCAAACTTAAGATTACATTATTTGTTTTTGTTTGTAAGAGTATGAAGATGGAATCTTGAGCTTACATAATTAGTATGACTGATATGAATTATTGGAGCACTCTAGTGAAATTTAAGGGCAGGTAGATAGTCTCAAGGCAGGACGAGCGATAAGGTTAACACTCCTGGGCGTGGTGGTTCCAAAGAGTTCCGTCATATCCAAGTCCCCATCCACGCTCCAGTCAAAGCAATGAAAGAGCTGAGCCAAAATAAGGTTCATGGTTACATCAGCCATGGCTGCCCCTGGGCATCCTCTCCTTCCTGCTCCAAATGGCAACATATCAAACAACTCTCTGTCTCTCACAATGTCAATATTTCTACCCATAAATCTCTCCGGCCTGAATTCCAGAGGATCTTCCCACACGGATGGGTCTCTTCCAATAGCCCAGGCATTGACGAGAAGCCTGCTTCTGTCGGGAATGAAATATCCACCCACTCTACAATCTTCTGTGGATTCGTGCGGAATCAGCAAGGGTAACGCCGGATATAACCTAAACGTCTCCTTCACCACACACCGCAGGTACTCCATGCTTGATATATCATCCTCATTTACTGTCCTCTCTCTGCCTACCACTGATTCGATTTCCTCTTGCAATTTCTTGGCCACGCGAGGGTTTTTAAGCACCGCGCTCATCACCCATTCTAACGTAGTAGACGTCGTTTCAACTCCACCGATGAACATGTCCTACAAAAATTTATACAGATCAAATTAGAAAACACAAGTAGCAACAAAATAATATCAGGGATAAAAAGTGAATACTTACAAAAACAATGGCTTCAATGTTTTGCTGTGTGATTGGCATTCCATCGAGGCTCTCCATTTCTAAGAGCACGTCAATGATGCCTTTAGTAGAAGCCTGCTGCTCGTGCTCTTTGTGCAAGTTCATCCTGCGCTGCTGGTGTTCCTCTATTATCGTTTTTATCAATTGGTCCATAGAACTGTGTAACTTTTTCATGCGCCGCTTCAGGCCTTGCAAGTCCAGCCAGTCTAAGCCAGGAATGAAATCCCCGATATTGATAACTCCTGCTGCTTCTGCCGTCTCTACTACCAACTTCTTTATCTCTTTGCCACTTTGAGAAGAAAATTTATTACCGGAAAGGATCCGCCACATCACTTCCTGCGCAAAGGATGCAAAGATGTTGGCGAGATTAACAGCCTTCCTGCCCTGCCCAGACATCTCCCACGCTGAACGAACAGCGGAAAGCATTGCCTCCTCTCGTACACCTCTGAAGGACTCGATCCTTTTGTTATTCAGCAATTCTACCACGCACAGCTTCCTCATGTGTCTCCAGTAAGGCCCGTAAGGAGAAAATACCATATCCTTGAAATTATAGGCAAGGTATTTCCCTGTAGCACAAACAGGTCGGCTAGCAAAAACTATATCCTGGGTTTTCAAAACCTCCTTTGCCATCGCAGAAGAAGAAACCACAATGGCGGGAACAGATCCCAATTTTAAGAACATCACCGGCCCATATTTCAGAGCAAGCTTGTGAAGATCACGATGAGGAAGCTTTCTCAGCTGGTTCAGATTTCCGATAATAGGCCATTGAAACGGTCCCGGCGGCAATCCCAATGTATTTCTCCTTTGCACGCTAAATCTATGCAACACCCACAACAAAATTATGAGTGAACATAGTGTAGCCGTTGCTGGAGCATAACCACCCTCTCTTATTATATCTGTTGCGTGCAAAACCTCAGTAAACAGCACAGAAGCCATATTGAGCAGAGATGCAAGAAATGATTTCTGTCTCCAATTTATGCATCTCTCTTTCCTTCTTTTTTCAATAACACGTTCTTTGAACAGCTTAAGTCGCAGGCACGTTCTTCAAGACCGTTTTGAATGTAAGACATTTTTTATTGACTCGTTTCTATTCAACAAGGTTGGTAGGTAAAATTAATAGTATCAACAAAAATATTTTGTTTGGCTTGCAATTCTTAACTTTCTATTCAATGCAAAATGTACAAAAATGGGAGCTTTTGAATATGATACAAGAACATCCATCAAAACATAACATAAGGGGGATTTTTGTTAGATGTAGTTGCAGCTACCTTACTAGACATGTATGCAACATGTGAAAACATAGACAAGGGAAATGAATAGATAAAGGTTTATTATTTATTGTCAATAGGGTCACATGGTGAAATTTTATTCACTAGTAGATAAAATAAGTCTAATGGTCAATTCTATCTATGTGCATCTTGACATTTGAATGTTGTGTGTTGATTATCAATCTTCCTCCAACAACAACCATCAATAATGTCTAATATAGCACACATTTTACCCAAGCTAGCCATAAATGCCAATAATGTCAAAACTATCAAATGACCAAGACTATTTCAATCATATTGCATGACTATAATATATATTTCAAATAACATTCATAATATTTATTGAGTTGTTTTTATTGAATAATTATTTTTGTACATTCTTTCGATGTGTCAGTTACCTTGTGAATGAGTTAAGTTGCAGGCACGTTCTAGATTGTTTATTTATAAAATATTATTTTGTACACATATAATGATAAATTATATATAACTTATGAATATAATATTTTTTTTTGTAAATAATTTTAGATCATAAAAACTAAATTTTAACATCAATACTAACTTCAATAATATTTTAAATTACTCAACATGTGACATCAGAGTCAAATAACCAAATGATAAGAATTAAAAATCCCAAGAATAGGCATGGCATAAAACCAAAGAAAATCAATGGGAACAATAGAGTAAATGCATTCCTTTTCTTCCATAATCTCATCTCCTTGATGAGGGTTCAAATCCTATAGTGGCTAGTTAGAGAGATACTCCCTCACCATAAAGCATGCTAGTTGCCCATTAACAACCTTTCCCCTCAGAGGAGATAAATTGACTAGTAGAGTTTTGTGCAAGTTAGAGGTCAGAGGATAAAAACCACTTCAGTCGCATGCACATTGTAGACTATTTCTTCCCATGAAAGATATTTTTTTTTGATTGATTGACTTGTTTTTATTAAATAATGTTTTTAATTTACAATTATTTATGATTATTTTATTTTACTTTAAAATTTTGGTTAGGTTAAAGTTTGGAAGGACCAATACCCATTTACAAAGTAGTCATAGAGGTAGAAGATAGGTGACTCACAAAAAATGAGACAACCATAAAAGAAGAATGAGAGTCACCAACAGTGAGCCTATAAGAACATCAAACAAGCCATGCTTTTGATCAGAGCATGAAACTGGATAATAGAGACCAGTTGTAAAGAAGCAGAGGCAACAAAATAAAGGAAACTAGCATAGAAAACACCACCCTATAGAGATAGGGAAAAACTAGTGAAATCCATCAGCTTATAACACTAAACAAAGAGATGGAACTTCCATGCAATAACTCCATAATTTTTGGCATAGACCACAAAATAAACTAAAGGGAAAAAGGAATCCCTTTCCACAAAAAACCCAAACTTACTAGGAAATTTGAGCTCCACCTCCATAGGAGCACACTTCACCTCAAAATGAGCTACAAAAGAGAAAACTGGTAAGAGGAAATAAAGACACCCAAAATATAGTAACCAAATACGAGTAACCACTACCCCCAAGAAGATAAGAGTAATAGAATCCTTAACTTTTGAAACCAAATGGATTGTCTAAACAACCATCAAGATAAACCTTCCAAAATACCTCTGAATCAAGAGACCAGTAACATGTAGAAACCAACAACCCTCAGGCAAATAAGAGGAGACCTTAGGGTGATGCCACAATACTGGTTTACAATTTTTGGCCAAATTGGACACTATACTAATTATTTCTGACTAAATCTTCACTTTCGAGCACCTAAAGTGGTTAAACCGTGAGGAATTTGATGATGATTCAAACTACTGATTTTTGAAATTTTGTCTGTAGATTATAAATATACTTTTTACAAAAACATTGGAATCAGATTGCACTTCTTTTTCCATCTCCTTCGAAAACTAGTTTTTTTCAGTAAACACCATTTTTAAGGAGTGATGCTCACCATATAACACATAATTTTTTTTCCATGAAGGATCGAATTATAATTTTTTTGAATTTAGATTTGTAACTATGATATTGGGTGCTTCCAATTGGTTTTATAGTGTTTTATTGAATATTTTTTCCTTGATCAAGGTTCAAAGTCAAACCAATTACAATTCAGACATAGGTGGACCGTATAACAAATAATTTTTTTATATGTATTGAAATTCAATTTCATTTTTTTGTTGGATCAAGGACTTCAATATCTGGTGCAATCATATTTTTTATATTTTTTTTTATAATTTGCTATTTTTCCACATGTGCAGAACAAAGAGCTTAATTTTTGATGAAAAATCTACATTCACAAGAAAGAAAAAATAAATATAATAATAAAATTAAATTTATTTCAAATTATACTTTTTGGGAAGCTTATAACAAGGACTACATACTTACAATAATAAATTTTAAATGAATTCATTTGATTCCCCAAAAGGTAAATCAAAAGTGATTTTTAATCAACGTTTTGATAGGTGTAAAGGAGACTTCGTTATAGGTATGGTTTAAAACTAGCGGGTTCTATCCAAGGGTTTTTGATATAAGGTGGTTTGATCAAACCCTCTTCAATTGGAATTATTCAAATGAAACTTTTTAAAGCTTAAATCAATATATTTTCTAAAAATACGTGATTTCAACAAAAATCAGAATCTTGAAGAAATTGTAAACCAGCATTGTGGGATCACCCCTTATACAATATAAGGCCCAAAAAATAAACCAAATCAAACCTAGCTAACAACCAAGAACACAATTAGAAATAGGGTTACATCAGACCAATCTCTCTAAGGGGAAAAAACCCTTACAATAACAACTAACTAGAATACCACCATAGGAGAGGTCTCTACTAGAATAGGAGAGGATTCCCAATAATGAGTAAACAATATCTAGATCTACATAAGAAATAAACCTCAAAATAGGGATCCCTCTCTATCGAAAACACAAACATCACCATGGTGAGAGGTAGGAGACTAAACCACCAAAAATGTAACACTGGACCTAGGGCAAAAGGATTCCCTCTACTAGGCCCTTAGGGTTTTTCACCCTAGGAGCTCTTGGTGTGTGAGAATGACACTCTTGCCTCTAGGTGAGTACGGGATTTTTGGCGGTTGTATTCAAAGGGAGGGTTGATGTATGGGTTGTGATATGTGTTTATTGTGTGGCAAAAATTTGGAAATAAAATGAAACTAATTTAATCTCTAAAATAAAAAGTTAATGAAAGTAAACTAATACAAGCTAATCTAAATGACCTAAATGTATGTAAATGGAAAGGAAAGTGGAAATTTCAAAACTTGTGCACCTGGAAATGGAATGTTGAAAATGAGAAGCCCCAGAATGCTCTAGAATCTATCAAAAATCTTCATAGGGAAACTTCCCCAAAGTGGGGCAACCTAGTCCTCATGTTGGGAAATTTTTCTTGACTGGGTTTATACCAAATGGGTACCCAAAAATGTGAAAATCCCCATAAAAGAATGCTCGAAGGGACTTGGTCACCATTATGGGTGAACTGGTCCTCTTTTGGATTTTTGAGGATCTAAAAGTGGAGATTGGAGACTTCAATCTGCACTTCAGATCCCAGCAGGGATGAAGTTAAGATTCTATAGAAAATGGGTAAAAAGAGGTCTCCAAGCTTGAACTAGGGCTTTGTTGACTAGAATGATTTTGATGGGTTGAGAACACCTTCTTGGCACCTTTCTCCTTGAAAAACCTGCATACAAAAGCCTGTAAATCACATACAAAGAGGAAATAAGGGTTAGGGTTAAATATTAGGGATTTTCCTTAGTCAAACCCCTTTGATGATAATCAAATCCAAATGAAATATAAGGAAAGGAATGGATGATTGAATGATAAAGAAAATGAAAACACTTACTGAATCCTTTGTTGAATATGTCTGCAACATACAAGAACCAACTCCAATGGAGGTTGGTTGAGATGCCTTGTGCTTGATTTCTTGCTTGGCAAGCTTAAGTGCAAGAGTGACTGTCAAGATGAAAAAAATGGTCTTAGGAGAGGTCAAAATGAAGGTGAAAACCCTTATTTGTACATGTAAAACCCTAATTTTCCCAAAATGGAATATGATTCGTCGACACTAGGGTTTAGGAGGCAAGATTCCCATTAAATTTTATTTTAAGTTTGAATTTTTTGCCAAAAGGGACTAGGTTGTCCAAGGTGGTGAGGTGTCCACTTGGGAAATTTCATTTGGTGGTAGGGAATTAATTTTTTTTAATGAATTTTATTAGGTTTGCCTCCTGAAACACACTTGAGTCGGGACTAAAAGTATATTAGGGTGAGAAATTAGCATAAGGAAAGGGTTAAATAGGGGTGATAAGCCTAGATAAGTGTGAAAATGCATTACATCACTTCACGACACTTTGTCATAAGGCTTAGAAAGATGTAAGAAGGTGTTGTTTAGGTGAATTAAGTTGAAAGGGTCTTAGAAAGGTGAGGAAATGTCTCAAAACACTTCACAACACCTTAGTAAAACTCTGTTAGGTTATTATTGAGTTGCAAGCTTACAATATTGAATCAAGGTAAAACAAGCCAAAATCCAATGGAAAAGGCTAGAATGAGTGAAAAAGTTACAAGTTCTACAGTTTTTGGCGTCACATTTAGCCCCCACTTTAGTGAGATTATGAACTTACTTCAAACTCACACTAAAGTATTTTGAATCATGTTTGTTGAGTGATATCTAATGTACTCATGTTAGTAAGGTGAGATGACTATGATCAAGAGGGATGATCAAACCCCCAAGATCAAGATCCCAAGGAAAACTAAACATAAACACAAAATATCACACAAGGAGTGATGTGAAAGAGTGAAGAGAGAGAAAAAAATTGATCAAGCTTCGACCATTTGTCCAACTCGTTGTGGA
This sequence comes from Sequoiadendron giganteum, assembly GCA_007115665.2. Taxonomy (NCBI): domain Eukaryota; kingdom Viridiplantae; phylum Streptophyta; class Pinopsida; order Cupressales; family Cupressaceae; genus Sequoiadendron; species Sequoiadendron giganteum. The sequence goes on from CM021105.1 coordinate 510,252,040, forward strand.
TTAGATCTAGGCTATTTTTCTGAAAAAAAAGGTGTGTACTCACTCTAGGATGATGAGACTTTCAGTTGTTCGATAGGTCAGAATGGAAAAAGGGGGTGAGATATATGCACATGGTTGGTGTGCATTGATAGACAAGTAGGTGGCTATGGGGAAATTCGTCCTACTAGTTGGGCTTCCCACTCAACCATACCAAAGTTATACCTCCTGATAACTTAGATAAGGCACCACAAGAGGTTTTTGGTTCATGAGACAAGAAAATCCTTGGATTCTTATAACTCATGAACAAGGGTCAAATTGCACCACAGGCATGCAAGTTGTTATGCAAGGTGGCCATGTATGCAAGGTGCAAAATGAAAAATGTGAAAGAGGTGTAATGCAAGAGGGATGTTCAAAGGAGTCTTGTTTGGTTCATTCGAGGTCTTTGACTTATGGAACATTGTGTGTAGTGTCTCCAAGAGAGTACCAAAATGAAGGATACAAAATTTTCAACTTAGGGGATGTAGTGCATCACATCAGGCCACTAAGAGGAATGTAATATGCTAAGATAGGTCACTTTCATGAATTAAATTACACCCAATGCCATCCACCAAGTGAGAGACTCATCATATCGAGTGACAAGGCTGCACAATAGGAACCAAGGAAAGGAAAATTCAAAAAGAAATAGTGCTAGTGTATGCCCCCACTTGAAAGGAATTGCCACACATTATTTTGTGAGAAATTTCTTTAAAGTAGAGAAAGGAAAGAATGCAAAAGGGATATGAGAGCCTAATTGGAAAGCGCTATGTCAAATGAGATGTTTTCAAGCATGTTTTCATCATGGAAAGGATAGTATGTCACATGCGAGTTAACCTAAGACATGTTATCCATAGCTCAAGCTTTCTCTTATATGTTCAGAAGATGTTAACGTCTAGTCAAAATATGTAATGACAAGTGACATACGTGGAGAAGGATAACAAACCCCTTTCCCCCACTTAGTGCAAGAAAAAGGTGAGCAAAATAGGATGAAGGTATGTGTTAGGGAAATAAATTAGGTGCCCCCATAGAAGGGAGAGCACCAAGTTCTGCGATATGTTTGAAGGAAATGGAGAGGAGGGAGGTAACCCTAAATCTTTCTTGATAGAGGATGATATTTTACGTGGCTTTATGTGTTCATTATGTATCCATATGTAGGAAGGAGATGGTGGCAGATACCATAATAGTCTTCCAAGTTAGATGAAGGGTTGGTGTTCTTTCAGGAAGGATTGGTTTTTGTATAAGAACACAAATCCTTCTTAGTGTTAAGTGTTGCTCCTTCATGAGGGATAGGAGTTTTATAGCCCCTATCACCACCATGTGGTAATGTGGTTGATGTGGAACCAAGTTGATCGTAGAATACATAGGGTGGTTTTGGTGTAGGTCATGAGGTTTCACACTTTCCTTTAGAGGGAGGAGTAATAAACCAATTAGTACTAGAACTTGTATCTAAACAGGAATTGTGTGTATATGACTCTTTGGACCAAGAGGGTGAGGTTTTGGAATTTTTATTGGAAGGAGGTGTAGAATATAATGACCCCCAATGATCTAGGAATGAAAGGATTATGGGAGTTTTAAATGTTGTGATTAGTTACATAGCTTTGTGCATCAACATCAACCATGTATATCTTGTTATTGTACTCAAATTTCATTATGCAATGAAGGGTAGATGGGACTCCTTTCATAGCATGAATCCATGGTCTCCCTAGGATAAGATTGTATAGAAGGGGTCCTTGCATGATATGGATAGGAGTAGGCAACACTAATGGTCCAAAATTGATAGGTAATGTGATCATCCGTAGGGTAAGTGCACCAAGATGGTTCCCAAAAAGGGGACTTAAGTGGACAGCTTTTTTCTGAAATCAGGAAATACTGACCTTCGAACGAAAAGAAGGATTCAAGTTCTCCGAGTCTACTTTCTAAACTACTAATTTATTTTGAAAATGATTGAGATTAAGGGGTTCAAACAAGGGACATACAGAAATTGGTGTTGTTTTTGTCAGAAAAACATAGCATAGCAACTCTTGTACGACCCTCGTACGATGAAGGTTTTTTTAGTATTTTTAAAATCACAATGGTTAGAAGTTAGCTAATAGTATGTAGATGATGCATGATTTTTTTGATAATTTTTTAATGAATATTTGATTTATTACTAATTTGCGAAGTGGACATATCCTGAAAATAGAATTTTGGCCGTGCTACCCCTACAAATTTTGGAAACTAATTGATTTGTTTTTCTTTTAATTTTTTAAATTTGTAGAATGGAGTCTAGTTTCTAAAAATGTAATTTATTTGAAAAATTGATGAACGGTTAATTTATAACGAAAAAAATACCAAATGCTGCTTTTTGGAAAAAAAAAGACATATAGATAAAATAAATTATGGATGAAAGACTTAACATTTTTAGAAAGTGGAAAAAATTATATCGTTGGATAGCTAAGAGATAACCCAACATTACCCATGTGCTCGATTTTTTTGATATTGAACCACATGCAATCCTGACGGTGAGCACGAACTCGATTATGAGAAATATGGTGGATTTTTTAAAAACACGTCTCTGGTCGTTGGGAATGCCCTTCAAACCTTTGGGTTGGAATTTCAAGGCAATACCAAGCTTAAAATTCGGTAATTCTCAAAGTAAGATAAAACATGAGTGCGCTATAACGAGAGCATGTTATAACACGCTCGCATTATAACGCGCTCACCTTATATCTCACTTTTGTCATGGTTCTCGCTTCTGCGGGGAACATGTCTACTAGCACATAATGCGAGTGTGTTATAACGCACTCGCGTTATCTCTTACTTTATGTAAAATGCTAATATATTAATTTATGTTGATATATTTTTATGTACATGTATGTATGTATGCTTGTATGGATGTAAGATTATATGTGCAAATGTATTATGCTTGTATGTATGCATTTATGTATGTCTTTAGATGAAGGGAGAATTTAGAGAGAATCTAGAGAGATGGAGAGGGGGTCGAAGTGAGTTTAAGAGAGAGGGAGTGGGAGAGAAGGGGTTGGATTGAGGGGGACTTAGCTAGGTAGGATGGGAGGGATAGAGGGAGGGAGAGAGAGAGGGGGGGTGGGAGGGATAGAGGGAGGGAGAGAGAGAATTCATGGAGAGGAAGAGAGAGAGAGAGGTGGGTGGGAGAGAGAGAATTGAGGGAGAGGGAGAGAGAGAGAGAGAGAAAGAGAAAGAGAGGGTTATGTAGGTAGGGTGGGAAAGGGAGAGACTTGAGAGTGTTAGAGGGAGAGACTTGAGAGTGTGAGGGGGGTGAGAGGGAGAGACTTGAGAGATAGGTAGTGAGAGGGAGTGTGAGAGAGAGGGAGTGAGAGAGGGTGTTAGGTATTGATTGAACAAGAGGTACATAAAAAGAGGGAGATGGTACATTGAAACAATTAGAGAGGGTGGGAAGGAGGGAAGGAGGGAGAGGTGAGATGTATAGATAGAGAGAAAGTGATAGGGGTTGAGGGTATAGGGTTGAGGGATTAGGATGGAGGACCTATAGGGTTGATAGTTTCTAGGGTATTAGGGTTTAAGGTTTGAGGGTTGATGGAATAGGTTTGATGGTAGAGGGTATTTGGTTGAGGGTATAGGGTAGAAGGTTTAAGGTTTAAGCGTTTAGGGTTGAAGGGTTTGGGGTTAAGGTTTAGGGTTAAGGGTTTACTTAGTTGAGGGTAGAGGGTTTAGGGTATAGTTTTGAGGGTATATGGTTGAAGGATTAGGTTCAGGGTCCAATGTAAGGGGTAGAGGGTTTAGGGATTAAGGATTGAGGGTTGAGCGATTAAGGGTTGAGGGTTGAGAATTGAGGGTTGAGTGTTTAATGTATAGGGTAAAGGGTAGAGGGTTTAAGGGTAGAGGGTTGAAGATTGAGGGTTTAAGGTACATAGGGTTGGGGGATTAGGGTTGAGGGTCCAATATATAGGATAGAGGTTATAGGGGTTGAGAGATTAAGGGTTGAGGGATTAGTGTTTAGGGTAGAGAGTATTGGGTTGATGGTAGAGGTTAGAGGGTAAAGGGTTTAACAGTTTAGGGTTTAAGGGGTTAGGGTCGAGGGTTGAGGGTTTAGGGTTGAGTGTTTAAGGGTTTAAGAGTTGAGGGTTTAAGGGTCAAGAGGGTTGAGAGATTAGGGTAGAGAGTTTACTAAGTGGGTTTGAGGGTTGGGGGACTAGGGTTGTGGGTAGAGGGTATAGGATTGGCAGTAGAGGGTAGAGGGTTTATGGGTTAGGGTTTAAGGGTTTAGGGTTTAGGGATGAGGGATTAATAGGTTATAGAGTAGAGGTTATAGGAGTTGAGGGATTACGGTTTAAGGGTTTAGGGTTGAGGGTTGAGGGATTAAGAGGGTATAGGGATTGAGGGATTAGGGTTTAACGGTTGAGGATTGAGGGTTGAGGGATTAAGAGGGATTAGGGGTTGAGGGATTAGGGTTGAGGGATTAAGAGGGTATAGGGGTTGAAGGATTAGGGTTTAAGGGTTGAGGGATTAAGAGGGTATAGGGGTTAAGGGTTGAGGGATTAGGGTTTAAGGGTTGAGGGATTAAAAGGGTATATGGATTGAGGGATTAGGGTTTAAAGGTTGAGGGTTTAGGGTTTAAGGGTAGTGGGATTAAGAGGGTATAGGGGTTGAGGGATTAGGGTTTT
>CM021105.1:510256797-510407023 GCA_007115665.2 Sequoiadendron giganteum
TGTAATAGTGTGGGATGGGATGCATCTTGAACTACACCTCACTAATGTATTTGTAATAGGACACTAGGTTGTGAAGCTCATACAAGTTTCACCAAACCTAAGTGCACCCAAAATGGAGAAAGGGCACTATGCAAACACAATGAAAATGAATGTTTTTGAATCACAATGCAAGTATGTAAAAATATTTTACAATTTTTTCAGATTTGAAAGAAGATAATTTACTGATTATGCTATACAAAAACCTAAAAAATGATGGCTCTTAATGCAAATTTTGGTCTCAAAGAATGCACTCAATTTGACCAATTGAAATTAATGCAAGATTATACACAAAGTGGGAAGAGGAAGTTCCTCCTTCCCCCAAAAATAAAATTAAGAAAACATTTTTGAGAAAGCCCTTGAACAAAAAATATAGCTCTACGAAAATCCCCATTGGTTCTTCCCATGTGAAGAATATCAAGAAGAAGGACCCCCCCACAATCAAATTGATGTCTTATTCTAAGGGTTCTTCGAAGGACAACTCAGATGCCCCTAAAGCCACTGAGGATTATTTTACCTCTTATTATGCCACTGATAGAGAGGATAGACCCAAGTTACCTAGAGATCTCAATATTGATGACCACTACTTCAAGCCAGACTGTGAATTTCTTGGTGATATTATGGAAATTACTAGAAATGGTGTTGTTGACTACTTCAGGATCATTAGGTGGGGTTTTCATTAGATAAAGGACCTCGGTTTAAAAAGCAGGGTTGTCTCTAGCAAGTTGGAAGTGTTGGAAGCTAAATGAGTTTCCCAAAATTATGTTGGGGTTTTATGGACTATGGAAGAGAAGATGGTGATGGTTGAATGTTGAATGCCTTAAAAGAAATTTTGAGCTCACAAATAAGATGAAAAAGGATAACAAAATCAAGTTTAAGCATCCGGAAAGGGAAATTGGCAAAATCAAGGAAACTGTGGAAACCATTTTGGAGAATAACCATAGAGTTGTGAAACAAAATGCTACTATCTTGAGTGCTATGGTGGATAAGCTGGAACACACCCATCAGGGGTCACTAGTTGTGGATTTGGATGCTAACAAGGATAAAAGAAAGATGGAGGACTCAAACCCCTGAAAGACGAGTAGAGACAACCTGAAGAGAAAAGTAGATTCTTCGCCTTTGGAGATCCAGGAGCTAAAGAAGGTGACCCAGGAGATGTGCAACCTTGAATTTGAGATTGTTGAGACTTTAAAGTCCTTTGGTTAGCTTTGGTTGTACTTGTTTTTGGCTTCTTGTTGGCTATTTTTGTCTCTAGGTTGTTGGCTTCTATCATTTTTTTCTTTTATTTGTGTTGCAACCTTCCTTTCTTCAGGTACTTTAATGGTTTATTTTTCTCTTGTTTGTAAACTTTGTGGTTTCGGGTCCCTATAAAACCCATTTTTTCCTTTACCAAAAATCAACAAAAGAAAAAAAAGAAAATAGAGACAATTTACTTTTCAAAAATTTGAAACAACACTTGTACAAGGACTTATTCACCCTAGAGTGAATGGGTCCTAGGTTAAGGATCTGAAAAATCTTCTTGCTTAACGTTTGAATTCCTAGTTTTAGATTGTAGACTGTGGTTTTAGTGACAAAATTTTCCAAATTTATGTGTCTTAATGCAAATGAAATTAGTGACAAATGATGAGCAAAGTGACAATTTTTTAAATGCAATTTTGATCAAATTTGTTGATGTAAAACTGAAAATACACTATTATGCAAGTACTATGCAAAATCAATGTAATATGCCTGAACAACCCTTTGGGGAGAGAAACTAAAAATAGTAAATGAACTCAATTATGTAATGTGAAACTTGAATCATCAATTTAAAGCATAAAAAAATTATAAATAATAAACTTCTGAAAGATTTGAGAAGGGTAAGTTGATGTGTACAAGTCACCAAAAGCTATTTCTGAGTATCCTCTTGGGAAAATTTCATCCTAGGGAAAATGGGTCTTGCTACATGGGTCCAAAATCTAATTTCACAGTCAGCTGCTCTTGGATTTCCACTCTTGATTTCTCTAGATCTGACTATCAGAAAGTCAAAATCAAATTTTGCAAGTAAGATTATGTGTCTTGCCAACTTTGACAACTTTGCAAAATTGCACTTTTGATCAATCTTCAATCCTTCTTCACCTATAAATGTGCACATATAAAGAGAGGGAAAAATTGTTTATTTTTTCGTGAATGGGCATTTTCCTTAGTCAAACCCCATTTTGGTAGTTAAACCTTGAAATGAAATAAAACATGAATGAAAGGAATGGCAAATTAAAAATACTATGTTGCAACTCACCAAACCCTTTAATGAAGATCTTTAGAGAACTGAAGTTTAACACATCTCTCCAAGGTCTTGATCTTGCATGAAATGGCTTGATTGGATGATGATATTGATGCTTGAATTCTTGAAACCTACATCACAATGTTAGCTTGAAAAACATGCATAGATGCAAATGAATTTGACATGATGCTTGAGATCTTGAATGCTGATGTAAAAGACTAACGAATTTTCTACTCAACACTTTTGACAATAAATTTTCTCTTGTGAAAGTTTCCTTAATTTTTCTTATTTTTCCTTAGACTTGAATTGATAAAAAGACCTTGTATTTATAGGTGATTTTTTAATTTCCTGATAATTAAACATCAAAGGTTGAAAATTATAATTTGAGCTTGAATTACAAAAATTCCACCAAAAACATATTAAAAATTGAGATCCTCAACTTAAGGAGTACCCATTTTCCTTTGGGCCAATGGGTCTTAGGACGTAAATCCAAGACACTCAATTTCCAAGGCAATTTAATTAATGCTTGCAATTGTTTAATACAAGTTTCACTTTCGAAAAACATGACTTTTTAGGTTTTTAAATGCATAATTGAGGCAAATAGAGGCTTAATTAATTCCAATTAAATTAAGGGACCCAAACATATAGTGAAAATGTAAAGGTGTACATTTTTCTACACTGTACAACTTGGTCTCATCACCCTTGTTGGTCTAGGATTGCCTTTTTTTCATCCATAAAAAATGAATTTAAATCTACCTTGGAATGGGCCCTTCCAGACTGCCTCTCATCTAACCTTTGCTTTATCTTTAAATTTCCCTCTGCCTCTCTTTAGATTGACCCACTTTTTCTATAGATCCTCATCCCACCTGGTGAATTTAGTACCCGATTTCACCATACAGTTTGTATTCAAAAGCTTAAATAAACCTTCTTTTATATTTTGTATTAGTTTTCCTTCATTCGTGTTTTTTTCTTGATTTTTTTGTGATTCCTTGTTATCCATATTTGCCAAACAATCATTGATGGAACAAAAATCCATATTTTTTTCCCATAATGTGTCATTTCCTCTTGGCCAACTAATTAGCCATTCCTTAAGATCTTCTTGCGTTGCTCCATTCCATCCTAGAACATCTTGTATCCAATCCCAACATTTATTTGAGTATGCACATCCTAGAAGAAGTTGATTTACTATTTGACAGTTGTTATAGCATCAAATGCATCTATTAGGTCCATGAAAACCAATAGCACTTAGTCTCTAAGTTGTGAGTACATTTTTTTGTAATGCAATCCATAGAAATTCACCCACTTTGGGAAATAAAGGTGATTCTAGCATAATGCACTAAACCAAGTGTTATTTTCTTGTATAAAATTTTGGGTTTGATAGCCCAAATTGACTATGTATTCTCCTGATCAAGCCCCACACCACACTATTTCATCCTCCTCTTTTGTTGAGATGATTTTTTATTTACTAGTTCTTGCTTTAAGATCATTTTTGCTTCCATCAAAATCAATAGCAAGTCGGCATCAATCCGTTCATATTTATTACTAAATTTAGGAGAGTCCATGTGAATGTAATCACTCACCTCAGGACCAATCAACTCCATAATTGGATTTATGTACTATTTAATTCCCTCAAAATAGCCATGATAATAGATCTGCTCATTACTATTCTTTCATTCAATGATAGCTATTTATTTCTCCATGATTAAGCCTTGTTTCTATAGTTTCCTAGAATATCGTCCCAATGCTGAGAGTGACACACACCAAAAACTAGTAGTTCTCTAAGGTATTTGGTTGGAATTGTTGTAATTATTCAAACCAAGTAGTTTTGTAATCCTTTTTTGACTAACCTTCTTAGTGTTGAAGAATAGTATTGATGTTTTTTCATTTTTTATTAGTTAGCTTTAACTCTTGGTGTAATCCTCCAATGCTTCTTTTATTACTTCCACCTCTCTCATGTTGGCTTCTCCAAATAGAGTACTATATCATTGAAAAATTGAATATTTGTTATTGGATTGATCCCATGAACCACTTTAATTCCCTTTCACACATTGCTTTATCTTCTCATTTGAAAGATATCCCCATAGCCTCTACCATTATGATAAATAGAAATGGTGAGATAGGATATCCTTACCTCAATCCATTACTAATTGACGTTTATTGAGTACCTTACTATTGATATACAATGATGTATAACTTCTATTTCATTTCAATTTCTATAGATTGTTCCCAATGTTCTCCTTCCACACAATAGTATTTTTCTTGGTATCGATGTGATTGCCACAATTTGTATTTTGACATATAAATACGATTCCTCTTCAATGATCTCTGCATCTATGTCAATGATTTGTGTCACTCACACCAAACCTTATCAATACTGGCGGCCGTTTACCAGTCAAGCATTGTTAGTCAATACAAGTTCACGTGGTCAGTCACGACCTAAAGACGGTCAAATACACGTTTCACGTGGTCTATGTGATATACCATAATAAATAGCATTGTGCCCCAAGAGTGAGTGTATACAGTCATAAAGCATTAAGCTTCTGTCCGTCTCCAATAGCATTTTAGGCAATGACGAGTTTGAAGGGAGAGGAGAGTAGTTGTAGATCTCTGAATCTGTGGGATGATGATTTTGTGCAATCTCTGGAAACACCATACGGGGTACATTTTCTATATTCCCATCAAAAAAATTTTCTGCTCTGCTGTTTTTCTTCCTTGCTGATTGTGCATGTGTTTCAGGGATCTGAATACCGCGAACGTGCCGAAACACTGGTGAAAGAAGTTAAAATCTTGATGAAAGAAATGCAAACTGAAGATGGCGATCTAATCGAGCGGCTTGAGATGGTCGACGCATTGCAATGCCTCGGAATAGATCGATATTTTGAGGGTGAAATAAAAACAGCTCTTGATTACGTTTACAGATGTTGGGATGGAAGTGTGGGCATAGTATTAGGATCCGGAAGTGCTATCAAGCATTTGAATGCTACAGCTTTAGGACTCAGACTTCTCAGACTTCATCGTTATGCTGTATCTGCAGGTACCAAATTGCTCAATATATGTTTTTTCATCCTTATGCAACTTGTAACTATCATAACTATTATTTCCCATCTTTATACCGACCAAATAAGCATCTTTCATTTTCTTTGTTTCAATAATTAATGATTTATTTATGTGTTGTACTGTGAGAAGATGTTTTGGAGAACTTCAAGGACAAAAATGGGAAATTCCTTTCCTCTCAGGGATATAATGAACATTGGATGAGAAGTATGCTCAACCTCTTTAGAGCTTCATGTCTGACATTTCCAGGAGAAAAAGTTATGGAAGAGGCTAAAATATTTAGCTCTGCATATCTTAAGCAATTTTTACAAAAACTTGAAGATACAGATAACAAAAGTTTTCTGAAAGAGGTAGTAAACTTTAGAAGTTTTTTTTTCCTTTAAAACGAGTACCTATACTCAAGAAAAAGCTGTTAGAACTGAGGTTAGTGAAAAAAATTTTTATTATTGATTATAATTGTATTGTTTCAATTTTATAGGTGGAGTATGCACTCTTGTATGAATGGACTCGTACCTTTTCTAGATGGGAGGCACGGAATTTTATCGAAATATATGAACTGGACAGTTTGAGGTAAAATTTATAAAATACTATTGTAAAAATATTTTTTTCAACTTCTGAATTATTAATATATTTTAAATATCTTCAAGTTAATCATGAGATTTTAATTTTTCCTTCAGGTTAAAAGATAACAAGATTTTGGAATTGGCAAAATTAGATTTCAATATTTTACAGTTTGCATACAAGATGGAGATGAAGAAACTCTCTAGGTAATTATCATGATCAAATAAATTAAATTCAACCAAGATTTGTCATGTATTGAATTTTACCAAATTATGGAAAAAAAAATCTTGATGAGAGCATGGATATAATAAAATGAAAAGAAAAATAAATCTCATAAATCTATGAGTTGTATCTTCTTCTTTACTATATATCTTATTATCATTAGAAGGCTACATGAAAATTGGTCATAATTTATACATTATGCAGTCAGTCTATACATGTTCAAAAAACTTGAGAAAAACTGTGAACTGTTTTTCCATAATGATTTACTTTTTAATCTTAATTTGTAATGTTTCAAATTTATTCCTTTAAAGTAATCATAATTTGATTAATTTTTATGGCAGTTGGTGGGCAAATTCTGGGTTGACTAAATTGATTTCAATTAGACAACGTCCGATGGAATATTATTTGTTAGGAGTCAGCGCTGCAGATGAAGTTGAGCTTTATAGTACTAGAGCTGCGTTTACTAAATCAACAACACTTCTTTCTTTAATGGATGATCTTTTGGATGATTACTTAACACTTGAGCAAGCTGAACTTATTGTTAAGGCCATTATTCAAGGTTGGGATATTTCTATCATACAAGATATTCCAACCAATTATAAGAGAATTGTAGAATTTATTTGTGACACAGTGCATGAATTGGCTAGCGAGGCTTCTGAAAAGCAAGGACGTGACATGATGCCATTTATTACAAAAACAGTATGTATACTTTTCCAAAATATTATTTTATTAAAAGTGTATATTTTTCAAGATCAAATTTTATTTATATATATATATATATATTGAAATAAAATTATGAAATATAATTAATAGTTCAAGTATATTATGATTTAGTGGGCAGATTATGCTGAAGCTAATTTGCAACAAGCACACTGGAAAGTCGGCCAACACATTCCAACTTATAATGAGTACATAAAGATTGCAGCGACAACTGCAGGAATTGGACCATTATTGTTGCATCCTATTCTCTTGGCAGCCCATGACTTAGCAGACAACGATATCGAAAAGATATTTAACAATCAATGTAGATTATATGAGATAATGTGGTTGTGTACACGCTTAATTGATGATGCTTATGATTACCAGGTTTTTTTCTTTCTCTTTTATATTAGTGATTTGATCCAAATGAAAATGATATTATACTTACAATATAAAAATATATTAACATATTTCTTTTTGGTAATGAAGGATGATAAAATCCATGGACAGATAGCCTCAACTGTTTCATCTTATATGATGGATCATCCTAAATGTTCAGAAGAAGAGGCAATAAACCACATCAAACATATTGTCAATCAATTGCTTAAAGAGTCAACATGGGAATATTTGAATCAAGATAATGATTATCTTGATTGGGAAAAGATAAGCTTCAACCTCAACAGAGGACTACAATGTTTCTATGTATATGGAGATGGTTTTTCATATCATGATGAAGGAAACAAACAACGAATACTCAAAATTATTGTTGATCCAATACTATTATGCCCCTAACCGTATAGTGTGTACTAGGCAATGGCTAGTTGGCTTGTGGCTACCTTAATCCTTAAAGTGGCATATTATTATCAAGTATTTGTAGAATATTTTATGCCATATTATTTTATTGTGAAAGTTATTTCATAAAAAATAAAAATATAGAAAGACAGAGCTTCTATCATCCAAAAATTAAAATCTAGTCATATAATAGTCATTTGATCTATATTCCTACTAAAATATATAATATTTTTGAAGATGCACCTTTTTTCTATTTTAGAAATATTTTCATTCACACTTTATTGTTTCTACAATAGTCTATATATTGATTTTCTAATGGAATGGCAATTAATATAATTTTTTTATTGAAATACATATTACCATATTTCTTGATCAAATCACCCTTAAAATAGACCAAAGGAAGATATCACATAAAAAACAAGAAGCTTATTCATTTATTTTAAGTCCAATATACTTAATCCTAATCCAATATTTTTGTTAGTTTTCCAATAAAAGTCTAAAAATTGATCTATTTAAATCTAATTCTGTAAGATTCTAATATACACGCTTCCGTTTGAATCTCTTTAAACTCCTCATAAACTTAGCATAAATCCACAAAAATCTTATAACATATCATCCTCTTAGATGGACACCTCCAAAGACAATATAGGTTGGCACGATCCTCCCATAAAGCATACAAATTGCAGTATGATTTACCATTCAATTCATATTACTATTATGATATCTTATTCGCTGAATTTTTTTATCTTTCTAGAATGGCATTTATGCTTCACATGACAAAGTCTAATTTAGAAATAACCGTAGATCATTCCCATTATTTTCTCTTTTCTCAAAGGGAGTATTTTTATAGGAAGAAATAGTATTTGTCATCCCTCTTTTTAGTTTTGTCTGAGCCATGGGTTCTATTCTAATTTTTTAATTAATGATCAGTGATAAATAAACAAATTGAATAATGAGGTTATGAGCTCAGTCGTAGGATATATAATAAATTATAATAAAATAATACTTAATAATTGAGGTCATGAGCTTTCTTAAAGTGTAATTGTGAATAAATTATTAAAAAATAATTAATTTTACAATAAATGGACATGGGTTTCAATAAAAAGAGATGTCATTTATGAAGAGTTAATGATTGTTATTCATGATAAGTGCAAGCTATTTTGAGGATATAAATTGTTTTATTTTATAAATTACTATTTTTAGAGGAATTGTGTTGTTAGAATTTGTGCCTTGTTGATGCTATAAATTGAGGATCCTATTAGACTTTGATCTACCTGTCGCTTTTCATATAATTTCTACTATATCTTGATCGATGTGTTTAACTATCAGTTCATGGACAACAATAATTAGATGTGGAAGATCAAAGGACAAAAATCCTCATATGGGTATGTGCAGGATCATGATGGGCCAAAAAGTGGCGATATGTAAGTGATATAATGGCCCATGTGGCTGATGAATTTTTTTTTTAATCCAAAATTGATGAAATGAAAAGGTTTTTTTATAATATTCCACCAATATAAATTATTCTTTACTTTGAATTTAATAAATAATTATTAGTCATTTTCTATTTCAATTACGATTAAAGTCTGGATTGATAGGTTGATTGAAAAACATCTATAGCTTTGAAACAGTATCATATTTTTTGAATCCAAAATATGTGTCACATTATATGCTTCACAAAATATAGGATTAAAAAAATAAAAATTGAATTTCATGAAGTTTTGACCAAGTTAAGGTGGTCAGACATACAAGTTTTTATATTTTTTAAAAGTTGTAATAAAAAAATCATAATTAATTATTTACTTGGAAAAAAATTACAAAAAAATATGCATCGCATCGGGAAATAAGTCATCTAGTTATGTTTAAAATATTATCATTTTATTGTGGTTAGGGTGGTTAGACAGACACCTGCTTCATATTTTTTTCCCTGAAATTTAAATACTATTGCATTGAAATTTCTAATTTTCACCAAATAGATTTTTTTATTTTAAAAATAAACCTAGTAGTTTAGAAACTAAATTCAATTTTCTAAAAATTCTATTCTTACATATTTTTGAAATAATATAGATAACTTATTCAAATTTTTATGTCAAGTTGCCTAACTTTGATTTTTCTGAATTTTATTGCCACTTAAGGGCCTATTTTTTCCATGATGATCCTGCACATACCCATATCAAATTAATGTAATCTCATCCAAATATTATAGTCGATGTTAAATTTATGTTTTGTCATTCTAACAATTATTTGTATATTATTTATTTCAAAGAATAAAAATCTAAAATTATGCAAAAATGTTTTATGGGAGACCATTGAGATATTTGATGTAGTTGGTTTAGATTCATTTGATAGGTCTAAAACATTTATCTCTTATACCTTAGCTATTGGGGCATCCAAATTTTATCTATATTTTGTTCCCTCCAAGTATGAATCTAGCTTTAAGGTCCTCTCAAGGCCTGGCATACCTAATAACACTAACACAGGTAGCAAATGTCTAATGATAATCACTAAATTTATAGATTTTTTAATTGCATTGATAGATTTGATAGCCAGTTAATTTATTGAGAACCCATATTTGAAATTAAAGATGGAAAGGAGATCATTTTGGGGAAAGAAATGATGAAACTAAAGACTAAAAAATTCCCCAAGGGTTGGTGGAACTAGAATGAATGTTCGACAGTCCTAATCACTAAAATATTAAGAGTTTTTTGATATAAAAAATACATATTGAAGGTTCAAATCTTGGTACTAAGGTTGAACCCAAAATGGTTTACATTGACAAAAAATTGAAGCCTACTTTAAAAATACTATTGATCTTGCCCCATTGAAAATATTCAAGAATTTTTCTACCTAGTCATATAATGAGATCAAAAAATTTAGAGAAGATATGTTCCAACATATGACCCCCCTTTAGTCTAGTACAAATAGTTTCTACCAAAAAGTAGACCAATAAATCTCTTTCTTGCACCTAAAATTTTGAAAGAATTAATGAAGCTCAAGGAGGCTATATTTTCAAACCAATTCAACATTTAGAGTGGGTATTCAATCTTGTTCTAGTTGGAATAAGAAAGGGAACATCAAATTATGTGTGGGATTCAAGAATCTATATATCAAATCCTCCAAAGATAATTTTCATCTCCCTAGCATGGATCACTTATTAGAGAAGGTCATTGCATCTAAAATGATTTCCATGGTTGATGGGTTCTCAAGGTATAAATATATAATGATCAATGAGTGGAACAAAACAACAATTCTAATTTCTTTAGGTATTTATGTATATGTTAGAATATTGTTTGGGATAAAAAGTGCAAGGCAAACCCTATAGATAGCTACGTATGTTGTATTTGCAAGCCTAGTTGATGATACCATGGTTTTTTATCAAGATAGAGTTACATATTACTCCAAATATAGAAAAAAATAAGTACATGAATTTGGAGAAGATTTTTTAAAAGGTCCCTTGAATATCATTTTTTTAAAATCCAAGGACTAGATAAGGATAGATCCAAAAAGAGTTAAATTCATCAATCTTATTCCTATGTTTACTATAGTGAAGGGAGTGCAGTCCTTTGAATAGATCAACTTCTTGAGGAGATCTATACCATTTTTTTAATATAACAATAAATCTCTAAGACATAAGAAATATCCATTCATGGCATCTTTGTAATATTATAGACCCTTCCATCTTTTCTCATTTGGCTCATACCATACTATTGTTGATGTAAAACTAAAAAATAATAAGGATGGATACATGTAGCTTATTGTATGCTTTAATAATTCTTTATAGAGGGAAGAGTTAAAATATTTAATAATGGAAAATTATGCCTATGCCCTAGTCAAAGATATCAAGGATACTTGCATTTCTTTCAAGAGCGTACAATTTTATATGCTACAATAGGTAATACTTAATACAAGAAAAGGTAATTGCATATGTGTCACACATATCAGTGAAATATATCCTCACTCAATAAGGAGACTTGGAAAAAATATGCAAATGGGTCAATAAGATCTAATAATATGACTTTGAGGTTCAAACATTTTTTTTTGTAAAATGCCAAGTCTTAGATAATCTCATGGAAAATAACAATCTAAATATAGTTGAAGTTAATGAAAATGATAATAACATTGCAAATACATGTCTCCCATTAATTGATAATCCTTAGTATAAGGATGTAAGCTTCTTCCTCTAGAACATGGAATTTCCCTCTGGAATGAATGAGCACAAACATTCAACTCTCAGGTAGCATCCTTATAAATAATATATTCATATAGTGAAAATTGATGTGGAGAGATTCAAATAAAATGCTACTCAAATTCTCTAGCCAAGAAAAATCCAAGAATGGGATTGATGAATAACATCAAGGTATATGTAGAGGATATTTTCATGCTAAAACCAGTACCCATATGTTTCTCATGGCATACTTCTACTAGCCTATGTTATTTAAAGATGTGGCTAAAAGAGTGAAAAACTATGACAATTTTAAGAGGTTTATGGGAAAAATAAAGTTTGTAGGTGCTCCCCTCTTATGTCATTGATAGTAGAGGCTCCCTTATAGCATTGGATATTTTATTTTTTAGGTAAAACTCATGAAAAATATAACAAAATACATAAATGGATTCTTGTGTCTATTGACTATTTCATCAAATGGGTCAAGAAAATACCAAACTGTAATGTTACATCAAAAGTTGTAATAAATGTTTTTTTAGACACCATAATAACTAAATTCAATATTCCAAAAAGAATCATAGTATATAATTTCATGCAAATTATGTCACATGACATTTTAATTTTATACATAAAAAATGGTATAAAAAATCTAAATATCAAATCCATCAGAGAAAAATTTCCTCTCCCTAGAATGGATCACTTATTAGATAAGGTAATTGGATCTAAAATTATGTCTATGATGGGTAAGTGTTTAGCATAATACAGAGCATGTTGCTAAGCCTTATGAAGCTCAAAGTTCATATTCTGTGGTGCCTTATTAAATCTATCAGAGGCATAACTTTGGTATTGTCCTAATAATATTCTCTCATTTTCCACTTTTGGGGCTCACCTAGTGGAAAATAAATTTCACTAGCCTATGTGAGTGTGCATCAGGTATTAATTTAAGAACCCCCCCAGGGTGAAGGTGTAAAATCTTGGTGAATCTTGTATACTTCCTTATAAAAATATTAATTTTATTGGCGATTTTTTTTGTTTTTCGAGAAAAAAATAATCTCAATTGGTGAATCTTTTCTAATTGCTAGAAGTTTGTGGAAATTCCTAGCGAATACCAATTTTTTTAATCCAATCAAATATTTTCATTAGCAATTAAAAATCTTTTTCCAAACCAATAAAATATTTTCATTGGCGAATAAACCTATTTTCAAACCCAAAAAAATATTTTCATTGGTGAATTAAACCTATTTTAAAATGAATAAAAATAATTGGTGACTTAAAAATAATCTCAAACTATTAAAAAAAATCAGTGGCAAAATAATTTCATATGCGAAAACAAATCATAGTGTGGTTGGAAAAAATATCAAATTCTTAGACAATTTTTTCACACATTCAAATTCCTTCATAAAGTGTCTAGAATGGGGACAAGTGTCAACATATTTATCATGTCTAACAAAAAATTTCACTACAAAATAATATAACCCATGACTGTTCGAAGAATTTTCAATGGACGGTTGCAGTTACATTTTAGAAGCAAATCTTTGAAGTACTAGATTTGCGAATTGAAACCTTTAGAATAACACAAATTGTTAGATTTCAAGAAATCAATGGTTGGCATTTTATTACTTATTAAATCACTTAGTCTTGACAACCAAAATAATATATTATCGTTGATTGGTTGCTGGAATTTGAAAGTTACTTAAGTTATGAATTAAGCCTTTGATGTCATCATGGTGACCAATCCCTTGACCTAGGCGGATGTTGGGTTTGAGAAATGAATAGACGAGATAGGTTGACATGGGTCAACCTTGACCACTCCCCACCAACCTACGGAGGACCCACCTACATCTCTCGTCCCTCAACAAGGAGGCAAGGAACTACCACATGGAACAAAAATAATTGTCAAAGGAACTATAGCAACCTGCAAAATATTAAGGAACTAGTGTTAAAGCATGGACTACTAAAGGAGCCTTTTAAGCACATATTTTTTTTATTATTAAATAGCTACTATATGGGGTGGCACTCTGTATTAATCAAAAAGTTTTTACATTCCTCAGATGGGATTAGATGCTTGACCAAGTCACCAAGGACTCATCCCAGTAGTATTCATAATGAAGCCTTCATTTCCATAAAATATTACAGACCCAAATATTGAATGAGCTGATTCTTACCTATTTTTTCTACTAGCCCAAACAAGTAGTGCTATTTATATTTTACAAGTCAAAAAGGTACATTTTAACTCGGCCATGTTACATTTATGTGTATAAAGAAAATATCATAAGACTATACTACTACTTTGCATAATGCAAATACATTCAACATAGGAGAGATTGAGAAATATTTTCAAAAAAGTAGTCTTTATTGATAATTAAAATGGATATTATTCCACACAAGCTATGGAATTGACTATTCAAATGCATATAATGGGAAAAACTATACATATATAGATACATAAGAAAGGAATGCACATAAATAGAAAGGGGACCTGTCATTGCCTGAATGATGAATCCCAACTATTTGTTCTGCATCATCTTCAGTCTTCCCACTTGTTCAAGTTTCTGAGTTGATGTTTTCCTTGCTACTCCTAGGTTTCCTACATCTGTAGATGAAAGTGTTGTTAGTGCTATGAAGGATCACCAGTAAAAATATGTGTATACACCTATAAACATATAGCTAGATCCTCATGTGCATTCAAATTGACAAGCATATCATAGATGTCCAACAAAACAACAAATTTATCAAACATACCTATCATATGTTTGTTTGAATCTAACATGTTTTTTCGTTGTGTAGGTATAGGTAAAATAATGTTACTATTTTTTTTCATTTGACTACAAAATTTGGAGTGAAATTGGCTCCCACAAGGGTTGAGCCCAACATGTTGTTTTATTGTGCTTTAAAGGGGGTATATAAAGTTATTTCATCTCCTTATGGTTTACTCAAGCAAGCACACATCATTTGTGATAGTGAGATGTTTTTCACTGTCATAAGTGACATATAATTCTTCAAGAAATTCATTAAGGATGCATAAAATATCATGGTATTAAAATAGATTGAAAAGTACAATGTGATACATGTGTTTATGATAGTCATCATATTATGAGGTAGCAAGATTCATCAACTGCTATCAGAGATTTGTATAAGTTATCTGGAAGGAGAAATTATCAATAATCAGTGAAATGAACTATATGTTAAAAAGCCATTATGCCAACATCTTGTTCCAAAAAACAATATTTGAGTTAAATAAAACAAACAATATACATCAAAAGTATTGATTTTGAAGAATAGTGATCAAAAAATCATGAGGTGTCTTTTATAGAAGCATTAAGTAACTGTCGTAAGTTACTTTATTCAATTGAACTGAGACATTGAGGACATACGGTAAAAGAGAAGAAAGTATATTTGGGGCTCCAAACCTCGAATGAAATACACTTAACCATGGTGTATAAAATATAGAAATAGGTTTAATGTCAAAACCCTATAGATTTTGTATTAATTGATCAAGAGAATCCAGAAAGCCCTCAAGCTAAGGTTTCTGAAGAAAAATTAAACCATGTTCTCATATAAATTTCGAAATTGAACTGAACCATCAGAATGGAGTTCGACGTCAAAAGGTGGAGAGGTTTTTTATGAAATGGAACACAAGTTTTCTTAACCCAAAATCAATAAATATCTACAGAATGGGAGAGGTCGTGGCCATAACAGGTATGGGGTTCTTCTTTAACATATACAGAAGCACAAAATGTCAAGTGAAAGAAGATAAATGCATGGAATGCATACAAGAAAACCTAGAATATGAGTAGGGGCCAAGCCATGACCATTTTCCAGAGAAGAACATGTATGCAGATTTTTTAATAAGAAAAGGTTTGGGTGTTTTGGCTACCTAATAGCATTTTTAACACATGTGTAACATATATGGCCGCGGCCATTGAAAAGGAGGAGAATTACATTTATAGGTGAGTACGCATTTTTTCTTCAGATATATGAAATCACAAATATAGGAGAAAGATAGAGGTTCGATATATCAACAAACTTTCAGAAAAGTGAAATATAGGTGTATGGCCATGACATCAAGAACCAGAACCATGGTTTCTTTTCAAGAAAAGTAAGTAATTTTTAGGTAAATGTATGGATAATGTAAAGAAAAAACATGATATGAATATATAATTCATTTTTTCCAAAAATATGGCTCGATTCAAGCATTTTTTTTTCTTAAAATCAAACTGAGTGACATAAAATGCTTACTCGAGCATGCGATGTCATTGTTCCAAAAACTATTGGAAAATCCATTAGTAATCTTCAAAATCCACCATGGAAAACTCTGTAGAAACCCTATAGTGTTGGCGGCTTTCTCTAGAAAGCATCGAGAGCAAAATGAAATGAATGTTTTTTGTTTTGTTGTTAGGGTTTTGAACCCTAATGTATGTCGATAGAAGATTAGGAATTTTTTCCTATCTTTTAAAATAAATGCATGCAAATTAATATATCCCATGGGCTAAGACATTATACATGTCTTGTGTCTTGTAATTTTCTCTCTTCTATATGTTGTGTAAGTCTTTTAAAGACTTATGTTTTGATTTTATTTTGTCATATGGGTCGAGCCCTTTATTTTATTTTCGCATTTATCTAAAATTTAAAGAATTTTTACTTCAATGATGTTTTTATAAATCATTTAAGTCACATTTTTATTCAAATGTGAAAAATAGAATACATACCTTATGTATGCCTTGTGAGTAGGAGTCTTCATGATTTCTAGGAATAATGGTGAATTGTTGAAATAGTTTATCAAACATATGGATGAGATGTAGGTTTGTTTCTATTTATTTTTGGAGTTGTGGAGAAGATTTAGGCATTTATTTCATGTTCCTTATGGTTTTATTAAGTCAAATTTGACATTTTCCATGTTTGTGAGTTCATTTTGGGAAAATCCAGTTGCTAGATTTTTGGATTTTAGAGCACATCCGACCCAAGGAATCTTTTGGTTCCTTTTTTAGTGAAAATACTTGAGATTTGGTGGATATAGTCATTCATTTGAATCTTTTGTAGGTATTTCTGATTGTGCTATTTTTGGACTTAGTGACTTTTTCAGTTCTTTGATAGATTTTGGCATATTTCTGTAACTTTTTTGGATATAAAATACAGTGATAATCTTGGATGCAATTGATATGAGATTATGCCTACTTATTCTCTGTATTATTGTGTGTTCCTAAGAAATTGGCCAAGTTATTTATGAGGTATTTATTATTTCCTTTTAACTTTGACTCATGTTTCTTGATACCTTTATGCAGAAAGTGTGTTAATGCAGGTTGCAACTTGTGTCTAGAAGCGCAAAATAAATATTAGCTATGAAGATACCTTCCTACTAGAATTTTGAGTTCTAGGGCCTTTTTGTGAAATATTTATGCAAAAAAATATAATAATGGATTGTGTATCTTTAGTTTTTTTTATTGCAAGAAATTGTAATAAATTCTAAGTTTCATAGTCCTTTTTGGTTTTGTGTATCACCCTTATTTTCAATTTTCAGTTTTATGTTATGTATTTTTTCTATCATTTTCCCTGTCAAATCAGTAGAGTAGATTAGCTTTAGGCTATAAGCAACTAGGAGCCAGCCTTATCTGGAGATTCACTCCAAGTTTTAGGTTACCCATAGCCTAGGAGTGTTTCCATGTTCCTTTAAAGTGTTAATTTTTGCAACTTAGCTAGGGTGCAACTTTATGATATATCCATTTTTGCATGCTTGGCGTGACTATCAAATCAAGATAGTAATAGGAAAATACATTTTTTTATAGTTTTTATATGAAACCATTGAGTTTCACACCCTTGAGGGGTTAAATTTGCATACCTAGTGACTTTGAGTCTAGTGGTTAGCAAAATCCAGTGCAAAAAAATGCATGAAAATAATACAAATAAGAAGTGGTGGTATTCCTTTTGAGTACCTACAATTGTCACCATCTAGGAGGATTGGAAGAAATATAAAATGAACTCTTGTTTCAATAAAAGGAGTTCAGTCAACACCACCATGTTTTAAACTAGTAGTAGCGACAAGTCTTGTGGTATCTTCAATTTTTGTACTTGTTATTCTAATTTAGGTCAATCCACCTCAAGATATTCAAATGGCTAGGAATCAACCCTATGTTCCATTTAATGTAGGAATTCCTTTAAATCTTGCACATCATAATGATATACCTATGGATGCTTTGAAAAAAAATCTTTTTTTCTGAAGGGAGGATCAAGCTACTCTTATTGAACATATCAGGGATGTGGCTTATCTATGTGGAGTTCACCATGTTACTCAAGAGAATTTTGCAATTAGGCTACAAGCTACTTCACTAAAAGGGAAGGCTCTACAGTGGTTCTAAGGTTTGACAGTCGGTTCTATTGCAACATGGGATGAATTGGGAGACAATTTGCACAAATAGTTTCAAGATAAGTTTGATCACTTGTCACTAGTTGAACAATTGACAACAATCAAGAGAGCTTCTGAGGAGAAGATGAAAAAATTTAACCTTCATTTTTGCAAGACATGGTACAAAATTCTTTCCATTGTAAGACCTTCTCTAGAATACGATTTTCTATATTATTTGAGGGCTCTTAATAGTGACATTTCTATCATGATACAATCCATGGGGGGTACCACTTTACTAGATTCTTATGAAATAGCAATCAAAGTAGAAAATAGTCTAATTAAAGATGGTAAGATAACACCTAGACCCCCAATGCAAATTTTCCTAGAAATAAAACCTTATATGCCTTTGCAAATACCACCCTTTTCTCCTTTACCTATTGTTCTAGCATTACTAGCTATTGTCATCCAAGAAACTGTTGTCCCAAGTCCATCTCAAGAGTTGCAAGAGATTAAAAAAATTTAGCAAAAGACTAAGAATATACTTAAGATTTTTGGTAATGAGCTAGTAAGCATTAAGAAGCAATAGTTCGACAACAAATAGCCATATCAACCTCAAAATCAAGGCCAAAGTTAGCCATACCAAGAAAATAGATAGCCATATCAAGGTAAATATGAAGGTGCAAGGCAAAACATTAATCCATTTTTAGTCATATAATCCTGCTCCAGTTAGTGCAGCTAGGGATCTTGTTCCTATACAAAACAACCTTGTAGAAGACTATGAGTGGTTCTTTCCTTGCAACCAGCCTCATAATCAAGCCACGTGCTCAAATGGGGTTATCAACCAAGTGTTGATGGTGTAGAATGTTTCAATTTTTTAACCTAATGTACCTAACGATGAATCTCCATAGTAGTAGGAGAAACTTCGAAGTGATACTACTCTCCTAAATTGGAAGAGAGAGGAATTTTGTGGAGTGAACAAGGATGACTCTCCAATTGCAGAAAAAATAAGAGCCAAGAAGAGGGCCTTTGAGATTGAACAATCAAAAAATAAAGGAAATGAAGCTACAGAACCATCCACATCTTAGGTGCTGCCAAGGAGTAGCCTCACTTGCAAGCAGACCCTTTTGTTGCAAGGACCCATCAGAAGGTAAATGTTGTTGCATCTTTCAAAATTATTGAGAATATGAAAAAAATGAACATGAAAATGTCTATGTGGGATTCTTTGTCTATCTTAGGCCAAAAAGACTTATTACAATTTTCTTTGTCCAACTTAAGTATTTCTAGTGATGTTTCAGTTGACCAAGTTAAGGTTGTTTTTACAAACACACCTCAAGGCAGCAAAAAGTAGCTAGGTAGAGATGTCAAACCTCCCCATTTTTATGTATCTTTGATAGTAGGGAA
Source organism: Sequoiadendron giganteum (assembly GCA_007115665.2). Lineage (NCBI taxonomy): Eukaryota > Viridiplantae > Streptophyta > Pinopsida > Cupressales > Cupressaceae > Sequoiadendron > Sequoiadendron giganteum. Next base: position 510,276,322 of record CM021105.1, read on the forward strand.
TTAGTTGGTCCATAACTACATGGTAGATAGTGAGAAAAGCAGTTATGTTATGCCCAAAAAGATTGCTGATAAGTTTAGGACTAGATATGGGACTATGGCAACTATTAAGTTTGAATTGCTTGCCAAATATCACATAGAACCCTATGTACCAAGGGTCATAAATGCCAATTTTGATACTTTTGAAAATAGTGAGCTTGTTGTTTCTCAAGAATTGTAAGCTGAAATTCTACTAGATATACTGTTAAATGAGTGGGTAGAAAAAATATCACATAGAACCCTATGTACCAAGGGTCATAAATGCCAATTGTGCTACTTTTGAAAATAGTGAGCTTGTTGTTTCTCAAGAATTGCAAGCTGAAAGTGTACTAGATATACTAATTAATGAGTGGGTAGAAAAAATATTGTCAATGAACTAGATAAAAAAATTGAGGAGAGAAGTCCAAATGTATATATGTTTCATGAAACTGAGTCAGTTATGCCATACCTTGAAAAGAGTACATAACAACAACTTAGGAAACAAAATGAATTATGGAAAAAAAAGTTGGATGGCTCTAGAAGTAAAATGGATTTGTTGGGGGTACAATTGTTGTGTCCCCACAAGGTGAAAAGTATTATTATTCTTTTATATTTACTTTCTCTTGTTCTAACAATACTGTTGCGTATGAAGGTTTGATTTAGGGTTTGGAGTGGACTAGGAAAAGGAAGATAAGTGGCCTTCAGGTATTTGGGGATAGTGTGTTGATAGTCAATTAGGTAAGAGGCTTGAACGTAACTAAGAATGATGTTTTTAAGTCGTACAAGAATAGAGTTATTTGATTCTTTTAATCTGATTTCTATTCCTAGGAGTCAAAATAAGCATGCAAATAGGATAGTTGTAATAAGTGCACAGTTTGATATACCTAATGATATTACGAAGGAAAAATTCTATCACTATGTCAAGGTTGTAGTAAGGCCATCCATTCCTGACAACAATGTTCATTTAGAACTACTTAAGAGTGATGAACAGGTGTTGAGTTTTCTTGTTGAAGAAGATGAGTTCTCGATGGTAAAAAAAGAGAACCTTAAACATCAATATGATGATCAAGTCATGCAGCTGAGGACAAACAAGTTTCCCAAGGGTCTAGTCATCTAGGAATTTGTTTTTAACACTCATGATCAGCTAAAGAAGAGAAATACCAACATCCAAGTCAAGGAAGAACATTATGAAGAACTTGAAATATTCAAATGTAAGCTCCTCAAAATTGGTAAAAATCTATTCAAAGAAGATAGACAAGCTTTTATTGCTCTTTGTCAAGAATTTCATGATGTATTTTCATGTGAATACTCAGATTTAAAGGGATTTGATCCCTATATTTCCTAGCATACCATAGAATTAGAGCCAAATCAAAACCTATTAGGCAAAAAAAAAGGCCATTAAATCCAAAACTTGAGCCCCTTATGATAAAATAATTGAACAAGTTGGTTGAGGGAGGTATTATTTTCCCAAGTAAGTATACCTCATGGGACTCTAACCTTGTACAAGTTAGAAAGAAAAATGGAGAGACTAGGCTCTATGTAGACTTTAAAGACCTTAATAGAGATTATTGAAGGACCATTATTCACTTTCCTCTATGGAGTAGATCCTTCAGGTAGTTGTTGGTTCTGAATGATTTTCCCTGCTTGATGGTTATTCAAGTTATAACCAAGTTTTAGTAAAAGAGGAGGATCAATACAAGATTTCTTTTACCACAAAGTGGGGCACTATGGCCTACAAAATAATATCATTTGGTATATCTAATGTTGCTTCAAATTTTTAGAGCACCATGGACATGGAATTTTAGGGGTTGATTCATAAATAAGTGTTGATATATCTTGATGACATAATAGTTTTTTTCTAAAAATTTAGACGACAATTTTTCCCATTTGAGATAAGTGTTCGAGAGTTGTAGGGAGTTTTGTATATCTCTTAACCCCCAAAAATGGATTTTTGTTTTTCATGAAGGCAAGCTTCTTGGACACATAGTGTCAAAGTAGGGGATCACCATTGATTCTAAAAGAGTGAAAGCCATTTTAGAGCTGCCTTCACCCAATCATAAGAAGGGTCTACAAATATTTCTAGGAAGAATTATTTTTGTAAGAAGGTTTATTCTAGATGTTGCCAATATTTTGAAACCACTAACTACCATGCCGAAGAAAAATGCAAGTTTGAGCTAGATAAGAGAGGCTAAGTGTAGTTTTGAGGCTCTCAAGGCGGCCTTATCAACAATTGTTGCTTTGGTAAATCCATTTTTTTTTAAATATTTAATTATGTATGCTTTTCATAGAATTCATACCATTTTTGCAATGTTGGTACATCAAAATGATGATAATTTAGAACATCCCATTGCATTTTTCAGCCAAGGTTTAGAGGATTATGAGCAAAGGTATAATTTTGTTGAAAATCATCTACTTTCTATTATTAGAAGTCTAGGAAATTTTAAGTCTTTTATTTCTAATAATAAGATACATCTAATGGTTTCCCACCCTAGTGTGAAGGAATTTTTGTTAAGCAAGGAACTTAATGCATAAAGGGCTAGGTGGATTACAAAGGTAGTGGAGTATGACATAGACACAAAGATAACTAAGCTTGTGAGGGGTAAAGGGTTATGTGAATAGCTAGATACAAGGTCTAAAAGTGAGGAGAAGACATAAACATAGACTCTTTTGGTCACTAATGATGAGCCTCACAATGATGCACCTACCTTGAATGCAAGTTAGGTAAAAGATATGAATCATTTCTTAAAAACTAGTGAGTGTCCACCAAGTTTAGATAGCACTAAGAGGAAATATTTTAGACTGTAGTCTACTCCTTATGTGCTGGTTGATAATGTTCTTTTCAAAAAATGCCTTAATGGTTTATTATTTAGGTGTGTTGACCACGACCAAGTGGATAAAGTGCTTCATGAGTTCCATGATAGAATTGTTGGGGGTCATTTTTCCCCAAGAACAATTGCATGGAAGATGATGAGAGTTGGATATTATTGGCCAAGATTTTTTAAGGATTCCCATGCTTGGGCAAGAAAATGTGTGAAATGTGCCATTTTTGTAGGAAAATAAAGGATTCTAGCTTTACCGTTACAACCAATTCAAGTGGAACATCCCTTCATGAGATGGGGAATTGATTTCATAGGTGAAATTAACCCACCTTCAAGGGAATTCCATAGGCAAGTACTTCCTACAATTGATTACCTTACAAGATGGATTGAAGCAGTGGCTTTAAAATAAGACATTGAAAGTGTCATTTTAAAATTTTATGATGATTTAGTAACTAGGTTTGGAGTACCTAAATCAATTATTTTAGATAATACTTTAGCATTTGATGGGGTGAGAGCAAGTGATTGGGCTGTCACGAATGACATTCATCTGACTGCATCATCAAAATATTACCCTCAAGGTAATAGTTTAGTAGAATCAACAAACAAGAATCTGATAAGGATTATCAAAATAACCATGGAGGATAATCAGAAAACTTGGCATACCAAGTTGAAATTTTCCTTATGGGAAGATAGATTAAATCCGAAAAGGTCTATTAGGAATTCCCCATATGTGGTGGTTTATGGTAAGGAGGATAGACTACCTTTATCTATGGAGCTTCTAGCTCTTGATATTATGCACTAGTTTGAGATGTTTGAGAAGCGATATCTAATGGCTGATAGGTATGCTCAGCTCATGGAGCTAAAAGAGATAAGAGATAAGGTAATGAAGTCCTTGGAGTATCATCAACTCCAAATGAAGAGATTCTTTGATAAGAAATCAACTCCTAGGGTATTCAGAGAAGGAGACCTTGTGCTTAAGTGGGATGAATTGAAAAGTAGGCTAGGAAAGCACATAAAATTTGATATTTTTTGGAGTGGCTCATTTTTTATTATTGAATGCAAAGAACATAATGCATTCTAGTTATCAAATATGGATGGAGAAATTTTTCTTGTCACCAAAAAGTGTAGCCTTTGACACTTTTCACTCATTTGGGCCCTTTCCTATAGATTTTGGACCTTTTCAACCTCTTTTTACCCCTTTCCAAGCCTTGTGCCAAGGTGTGGCAAGGTGTTGTAAAAAAATTTCACACTTTCCTAGACTTGTAATCACTAATTCAACCCTTTCATATTCTATAATGACCCCTTAATGCACATACATACTTTACTTTAGTATGGTTTGTGAGACAATCCCAACAAATATCAATAACCACATGTTAATCCCCAAAAACAAATGAAAAGTGCCTGGGTGGACTAGGTTGCCACCTTGGGCAACCTAGTCCCATGTGGCATAAAATTTAAATTTAACTTAATATTCTTTCAGGATTTTGTCTCCTAAACCCTAAGGTCAGCCTATATGGTGTTATTTTAGAAAATAAGGGCACAACTTGTATAAATATGGGTTTTTCCCCTCATTTTTCACTTCTTCCATCTCATTTCACCCCTCACTCAATATTTTCAAGCACTCATTGAATATTCTTCTCAAGCAAGCTAGGGTTTCTGCATACTAACTCATCAAGACATCTCTCTAAGTCATTCAAGGGTTGATTCCTATAACAAAACAAGATAAATAATTATGGAAAGGTATTGAATCCATCATTCCATATTTAATGCATTATTATATTTTCTCTTCATTTGATTTAATCATCTACAAAGGGGTTTGACCAAGGCAAACCCCAAATCCCTAACAATAAACATTTCTTCTTCTTTCCTTGTGTGTTTACAGATTTAGGTGCATTGAAGGCTTGAAGATCACTGAAAATTATATTGAAGAATTTTTGAAGACACCTCCTTGTTGGTTAGGTTTATAATCTACACTAAAAGAAACCTACATGCCGAGAATCAAGGTTTCAGATACAAACACTTGGAGAGGTAGAAAGTGCAGACTGAGACCTCCAGATTCAACTTTCTGACTTCCTAAAAGGTTGAAAGGGATTAGGTCACCATTAGTGGTGATATAGTCCCACCATATAGGAATTTTAGGGTTTTCTGTAGATCTGAGTACCCTTTTAGCATAAATGGCTTATAGAAGATTTTCATAGAAAAAGAACTAGGTCGCCCAGAATGGCATAAGTGTCCTTCTCAGCTTTTGCATTAGTTCCTCCAAGATTCCAAAATGTCATTCAATCCCTTTTCACCCTCCTAGTGCACCTCTGAATTTATATTCATGTTTTTGTAATAGATTTCTTATGTTTTTAGGTCATTTTGCATATCATTGTGTGTTTTCAAACATAGTTGCATTCTATAGGTTTTACATTAATATTTAGGTTCTATTTTCCATATCAATTATTTAGGGCATCCCACAAACATCACTTTTATACCTTAACCTCTTTGAATGAACACACCAAAAATACATTAGTGCGAAAGAGAGCCCTTTCATCAACCGAGCTTCTAGGTGAAAACCCTAGGAGCTTATTGAGGAATCCTGATTCCCTAAGTACTTTTTTTTTGGTGGTTCATTTTGGTGAACCCTATGTCCTTGTACCCTTCCTTTTTGGTTTAGAGTCCTTCATTTTCCTATAATTAACTTTCATTTCATGTCGCATTAGTAAAGTTGCATTCTAGGGTTTTGACATTTTGCATTAGTAAAAATGCATAATAGGTTGAATTTTTGCATTTTAAATCATTGAAAACCTCTAAAATTTTGCATTTTCATGTTAGGTTTGAGTCATAATACCGTTGCTCATACACATCATACTTGAAACAACCTGTGCTCACAAAAACCAACCTCCACATCCCTACCTTCATATCCTCTCATCTTACCTGATACCCCTCAATTAAATTCATCTATTAGGGGGTATGAACTTGTGGACCAAATAAGGAATAATCCTGCTAAAATATATTTATGGAACCTTATCCAAGTATCCTCTCACTATCACAACATGATACAAGAAACCTTACAAAAATTACCTATCCCTTCTAATGAGAAAACAAATGATATAGCAACTATGATTCAAGGCTTGAATTTTGACATTTTTTTCCACCAAAGTGAGCTTCCTCCTTTGGATGTGCAAAAAGAAGTTTAAGCCTTCATGATCATATCTCAATAAAAACACATAGGGATCAAGTGAACCCTTGTTGATAATGGCTCCATTGTTAATGTGTGTAGTGTCAAATCTCTTGGAAATGCTCCATACTGATAAATCATATATTCAACCTACCTCTTTATCTCTCAGTGGATTTGATAGTGTAGGATAGAATTCGCTTGGTGTGATCACTTTGCCTCTTACAGTCAGAATGGCCACATCAGAAACACTAATCTATGTTATTCCCAATGATGTTTCATATAATCTCATTTTAGGAAGGCCATGGATTCATGCAATGAATAGAGTGCCTTCCACTCTTAATTGCAAGATAAAATACATATATAACAAAAAAGTGTACACACTCGACACTGATTTTGAGCATTAAAGTGTCTTACAACTTGACAAAAAAAAATCCAAACCCTTCACCAATTTCAACACCAACCAAACAAGTGGAACACAAAAAAGAACCAAAGTCCTTAGATGATGATTGGGGTTCCTTAGACTTCACCCCTCCTTTACTAGGAGAATCCAAGATCATAACCACCAAATCTAAAAAGGGAACCATAGTCTTGCCAACACAAGACTTGGAAAATCCATCACAAGCATCCACCTCAATCAATTTAAACAACAAATCCAACAACAAACCCTCACCTAATCCAAAAGTGTTGAAAACGCTTTATGGAAAAGTTTATGAGATTATGAAACAACTTGGATATAGTGGAAAAGGATGTGGTGCTAATTAACAAGTTATTTTCAACCCTATCGAGCCTAACACACAAACAATGCATCATGGTCTTGGGTTTTTTCCTTTCATCAAAATCATCAAACCTTCCCCTCCCCTCAACACGAGCCCAAATCACCCTTCTAACCCAACCTTAGAAAGTGATCCTTTGAAACCAATAAAGGATTCTTTTCTTAATGCCAATTCCATATTGCACACCACTACTTATTTATATTTTACACACTTGTCCAAAGGAGTATACAAAATATCAAAATCTATAGTGCCTTGTGTAAGTATGAAATATTGTACTAAGTGAGACACTTTCTTGTCACCAACCAAAGGAACACCTTATATCTTCAATCAAGAGGGTATCTTGTTGAGACTCCTCCAAGATCACTTGATCTCTCTTCCTCCTAGAACTTGAAATAAATGTTCCCACAAACATTAATTTTGTTCCTACCACCAAGTTCATGGTCATCACACTAATGAGTGTAAGGCCTTGTGTATAAAAATACAACATCTTAAGGAGTTTGATACTATCCCTTATATGGAGACATCATTCCTCTAATTGATACTGATTTTTACTTAACCTTTCATTTCACAACCCTTTTAGCTCACTCTTGTCCTGCACTAAGTGGGGGCAAGGTGTTAGTTATCATTTTCCCTCTTATGTCACTTGTAATTATCTCTTTTGACTAGTCAGTAACCTTTCATGAACACATACAAGCAAGCTTCGGATGTGGATGACATGTCCTAAGTTGACTCTAATGTGAAATACTCCCCTTTTCATGATGCAGCTTATTGGAAACATATGACTTGGTATAGGGATTTTTGCACAAGCTCTCATGTCCTCTTCCTCTTCTACTTTAAATAAATTTCTCATAGAATAGTGTATATAAATTCCTTTAAAGTATGGCATGCATCACCACTCACATTTCACGATGCGATTTTATTTCTCTTGTGATTCCTTCTCTTGGAAACATTAGGTACAATGTTGCCTAGGATGAGACTTTGATTTTTCCTCTTTTGCATACAAGATGAGCCCTTCCTCTCTTGCATACAAGATGAGTCCATTTTCACTTTTCCTCTCTTGGTAAGATTATGCATAATGTTCCCTATGATGAGACATTGCATGAACTTAAAAAAATACCTTTGAAAAAAATCATTTCAAAGTTCATATTCTTTTGTGGCACCTTATCAAATTTATTAGGAAGTATATCCTTGGTATGGTATAAGTGGGAAGCCCATCTAGTGGCATGAATTTCCCCATAGCCACCTTTTAAGTCTTTTCACCCAACATAAAACCAAAATTCTCATCGCCCTAGAGTGATTACGCATCATTTCTTTGGACAAATAGTATAGATTTGATCCACAACTAGCTTGAAAAATGGTTGAATCTTGATCCAACTTTTTACTTCCAATTATTTCTTCCCTTAGTTCTTGTCATTTCATGATCATGTATCTGATTTTTCTGCAAATCATTCACCCTTGATGGTGTGCTTTGGCATTGATTTCTTTTTAACTTAGAATCTTGAATCTTGGGGGCTTGACCAACTCCTTCTTCTTTGTCATTCTTCACCATTTCCATTGGCCTACTTTAGTGTTATTTTGAAGCAAGTTCATCCTCTCAATAAAGTGGGAGCTAAATGTGTCACCAAAAAGTGTAGCCTTTCACACTTTTCACTCATTTGGGCCCTTTCCTATGGATTTTGGACCTTCTCAACCTCTTTTTACCCCTTTCCAATCCTTGTGCCAAGGTGTTGCAAGGTCTTCTAAAAAGAATTTTCACTTTCTTAGGCTTGCAATCACTAATTCAACCCTTTCCTATGCTATAATGCCCCCTTAATGCACATAAATACCTTACTTTACTGTGTTTTGTGAGACAATCCTAAAAAAAATCAATAACCATATGTTAATCCCCAAAAACCAATGAAAAATGCCTAGGTGGGCTATGTCATTCCATATTTCATGCTTTATTATCTTGTCTCTTCATTTGATTTAATATTCTACAAAGGGGTTTGACCAAGGCAAACCCCCAATCCCTAACAATAAATAAAGATCAACGTCATTCAAGAAAGAGTCAAAAACCACATCCATTGCAACCATTTCAAGCATATTTGCAACACCTTATTGCTTGGGTTCGATGAGTTGCAACATTGTCTTTTGTTCATTCATCGTTCTCCATTCTTATTTGCTTTCATTTCAAGTTTTAATTACCAACAAGGAGTTTGACCAAGGAAAACCCCTATCCACTAACCTAACAAAAATTTCCCCTCTCCTTTGTGTGTGATTTTTATGTTTATATTGTATATTTCATAAAGAGAAAGATTGGAGAAAAGTTGTGAAGTGATCAAAGTTATCAAAGTTATCAAATTTTCCATCCACCCTTGGAGAAACTTGGAGAAAACCTACAAAATCCAATTTGTAGTTTCATATATAGAAATCAATCAGGAAGAGAAAAGTAGGTTGAGAAGAAGAGAAGTAGGTCCTGAACTTCAAGAAATGTAAAAGTGGACTGATCACCACAAGTGGCAAATGAGTCTCACTATACAAGCCTAACATATATTTTTACAGATCTAGATACCCTTTTACATAAAAACTATTGGCCCCACAGTTGTCACTGCACAGAAAGATCAACTTGTTAATGCTTGATACAACCATCAGAGTTAACAGATCCATGGGAGGTAGTTATTCCATGTCATGAATCCCGAGGGGAGTGTTGACCAACTACCAACAATCTCCCCCTCAATGTTACCCGAGGGGATTCAAACCCACACCTTTGGCTCTGATACCAATTGTTGGCCTCACAGTTGTCATTGCACCAGAATATCAACTTGTTAATGCTCAATACAAATTTCATATTTAATAGATAGATGGGAGGCACTTAGTCCATGTCATGAATCCTAAGGGGAGTACTCACCATCTACCAACAAAAACCTGTTTTAACACATTTTCCAAAAACACAAGACTAATTTTCCTAGCCTAATCAATGAGTCCTACTAAACCTTGAAAGAATATTTTTCATTTATTCATACCTCCATTTAGCCATCTTCAGTTTCCCAAGTGCAGACTTTTTGTTTTACAGTTTTTGCATTGCATTCATCTTTCTAGGTCATTTAGAGTTAGTTTGCATTCAACTGGGGTTTTCTATTTCATCTTGTGTTTCATTGTCTTTTCCAAGTCTAAACTTGGTGATGAACTCCTCATTATATCTCATTAACCCTTTAAAGAAATCCTCTTGCAAGATCTCTTTCACCTTTGCAAAGAGATCTCAAGGGTTTTTTCTTGAGTGAATTATGTGAAGATTGTCCCTTTCCTTCTAGGTCCAAAACCCTAGAGGTAAAAGAAAGGAAGCAAACAATTTTCACTATTTCATTTTGGTGAACCTTCTTAAAGAGCATGATAATTCTTATTTGGAGTGTATCCTCATCCTATATTTATCTTGCATTAACATTGCATTAGTATTTGCATTTATTAATTTGCATTATAGTGTTTCAAGTTTTGCATTAGTGAAAGCTCATATAGCTTGCATTTATGCATCTAGTTTATTGAAAATTATTAAAAAAAATCATTTTGATCTCAAAAATATATTAGAAAACATAAAAATCATAAAATCCAATTCAAAAATCTTGAAATTTTTGAAAAACAACCCATGGGACTCATTTGCCACCTTAGACCAATTATTCACTTTGCACATTTTTCATTGAATTTTCTAACATTTAGAATTTATCTTGTGAGTTTCTATTTGTTATTATTTATTTTCTATTTCAATTTCCAAAATTTTAGTTACAAGCACGTCATTTTTCTTAGCTTACATTGCATTTATAACAATTCATTTCACATTTTTGCATAGTTTACAATCTCAATTTTGCATCCTAGATATGTGCTTTAGCAAGATTTGGATGTCATTAAAGTCCTTAATGGATGTGTCAAGTTGTGATTTCGGAAATTATCCTAATTAAATTGAACTCACTCATGCTCTCTCAACTCCTAATGCATGTCCTCCTCATGATGTTGAAATCATTGGAGAAAATGATGAAAGAATGAATAATTTCCTAAATGATTGTCTTAACAACCTTGAGGCTAAAAATTCCTTTTATCCATCCATGAAACAACCAAATAATCCTATAATACCCCCTCTTGAGATGTTTCATTACTTAAATTCTAAAAAAAAGGATGAACCTAAGTTCCCTACAATAGGTGAACCTAGTTCCTCAAAAAAAGAAAATACTCAACAATTTTACAATAACAAAGTAACAAAAACTCCCATCAATCTTGAAGAAATATATGGAAAAGGATTCACAATATTTTAGAGTAAAAAGGGATGTGATAAAACAAGTGAACATTTAATTTATGAGCTCCTAGAAAAAATACCAACCAATGAAAACACACAGGGCTTAGGATATCAAGATCCCCCTCATAACATAAGATTTCCTAAAGAATACCTAAGGCTTTGTAGTGATCATACTGTGATCCTTGATTCTCCCCTTGATATGAATATCCTACTTCCTAACGAGCAATCCATACCTCTCAAGGATAAGGATAACAAAGACAAGATCATGTCAAGACATCCTGCCCTAATTCCATATACAGAAGTTGGTGAATCTAGCAAGCGCAAAAGTCCTTACAAGTTAAAAAAACTAAAGTCTCCTTGTCCACCACCTGAAAGTGAAAGGGAACTTCAACTTCTTTTGAACAAAGAACTAATACCATTACCACCAATAAAATACAAACTAGTGCTATATCCTAAAGATGCAAAAGTTCCCCTTTGTTGATACTATAGAACTCTTAGACATAGTACTAATGAGTGACGAGCATTCTAACTAGTATTGGCCAATTTGCACTTTGATAGCAGTGATTTCTATCAAGTGATTGCATAAAAATATTCCCTTTTCACCCCTTGTCATGTAATATTTTTATAATATTTTATTCTCACTATTAGATGACCTTTCCCATCACCTCCCTCGACTCACTCTTGTCTTACACTAAGTGGGAGAAAGAGGTAGATAGCCATGTCCTATTAATACATTTTTCATTGTCCCTTAGCAGCATTGTCTATCTTTCGCTTATACCAACTAAGATTGGGAGGAAAATGACTTGCTCGTAGGTTGAATCGCCTGTGCCTTACTAGCCTTTTGCACTAATTATTTATTTCTTTTTATTTTGTGTGATTACATGTGTACAATGTGATCCCCTGTGACATTTTTTTTGACGTTCTTTCTCTCTTTCTAACATTCTTCTATATGTATATTAATTCTTCTCTATGTCCTATGCATTCATCTTTTGTCTTGTGTTTTCCTTTTGGGGATGACACAAGGTGTTGAGACATTCATCTCTCTTCCATGTTGCCCCAAAAGGCTTCCTTTTTCATTTTCCCTTTTTCTCTTTTATTTTGTGTTTTCCTTTTGGGGATGATGCAAGGTATCGAGACATTCATGTCTCTTCCATGTTGACCCAAAAGGAATTTTCTTCTTTTTTTTGTCTTTGTCATTCTTATAGTTCTATGTGTATTTGGGAGGTAATGCCGGTTCCAACTCTTTATAATTGTTGTAGAGAGAACATACTAAACCCAATTCCATGGTTCCCTTATGTGTTTGGCATTTTCATTTTGGGGGAAACCCCTCTCTTTTCTTTTCTTTTTCACATGGCGTAGCTTCACTTGGAAGCATATGAGCTAGAATAGGGCTTTCTGAGTTGGCTATCATGATTTCTTTATTGTTTTCATTTATCATTTCCTACTCTAATGTAATTTCTCACAACATGGTGTTTAGCAATTTCTTTAAAGTGGCGACATACATTGTCATTATTATTTTTCATTTTTTTCTTTTCATGGTTCATGGTGCAATATTATTACTTTATATCATGTATTTTTTTCTTTGTGGATGACATTGGGTGTGATTTCATTCATGAATGTGATCTCTCTTAGCATATTACATTCCTCTTAGTGGCTGGATGTGATACACTACATCCCATATGTTGAAAATTTTCTATTCTTTGATTGGTCCTCTCTTGGAGACATTAGGCACAATGTTGCCTAACTTAAGACCTTGTATGAACTAAGAAAGGCTCCTTTGAAAATTTCATTTTTTTCTTTTTTTGTTATATGGATACCTTGTATAACATAGCCTGCATTCCTATAGATCCATCTTGTTTGTTCATGAGCTCTAAGCATACAATGTTTTTATTGTCTCATGAAGATCAAAAATAATTCTTGTGTGGTTCCTTATTAAAGTTATTAGGGGGTATAAATTTGGTATTGTTGAGCGAGAAGCCCAATCTGAGGCATGACTTTCCCCATAGCCACTTTTGTGTGTGTGAGTGCATACTAGCAATGAATGTATGTCTCTTACCTTTTAGGAATTCTCACCCAGTGGATAGGCAGGAGTTCCATTGCCTTAGAGTGAGTATGCATTTTTTGGAAAAACAACCTAGATCTGATCCACATCATGATGGAGAAATGATCAAAGATTTTTCTAATTCTCCTTTACCTTTTTCTCTCTTTCATCTTTGGCAATGTATGCTTGTGATTTCTTGTTTCTCTTTATATCATTCTCATGTGTTTTCTTTTGTGCCCATGTTGATTTGTCTTGGAATCTTGATCTTGGGGGGCTTCATCACCCCTATTGATCATTTTTGTCCAATCTTATTGGCATTGGTACATTTTAACCCCTCTTGATGTGTGTTTTTCTACTTTAGTGTGAGTTTGAAGAAATTTTATCCTCTCACTAAAGAGGGGGCTAAATATAGTGTAGAAAAATGGATCCCTTGATATTTTTACACTTGTTTGGTCCATCCTTGTGAATTCTATCTTAATGTTGCCTTGATTTAGTGTTCTAATGTGGATAACACATTTGCATCAGGTCTTGGGTCCTTGTGAACTAATAGATTTTAATGGTACCTTTCTAAAGTGTTGTAACTCACTTTCACAATTTTCTAGGGTTTTATCAAATAACCAAGCATAATAAACATAATTTTAATCAAAATTAATCTTAATCTTGCCTTTTTTGGAGTGTTGTAAAGTTTTGTAACCCACTTTCACACTTCTCTAGGCTTATCATTAATAATTGCGATATATTGTGCTTTCATTGGCCCTATTTTGCATCCACACACCTCATTTATTGCATATTTTCAAGGATAATCCTAACACCAATTAGTAACCAATCATACTTTATGTGTTTTTGGCTTGTGTGGCCTAGATTTAGGGATCTAGGACTCATTCGTCATCTTGGGAAAATTGGCCCCTCTTGGATCTTTTGGTCTAGAATCGGTTTTCACAAATTTCTAGACACTTTTGATTTTTGGTCCCATACATTATGATGGGAGTCATTTGCCATCTTGGGAAAATGAGTCCTGTGTGACCAAAATTAAAATTTATCTCAAATTTCTAGAGGAATGTTATTCTCCTAGATTTGATGTCATCTTGTAGTGTAATTTCAGAAGTCCTTGCATAATTAAGTATAAATACAAGGTTCTTTCACTCACTTTCACCTAAGAATTTTGTCATAGTACTCGTGCTAGTAAATTGTGTTCATAAGAGAATTCAAGAGAACTCAAGGGAAAATTATCAAGCATTTTAGAGAAGCATTCAAGTTCTAATCATCATGTCAAGGATTTAATATATCATGTTCATTATTGTGCTAACAATTGTGATGTAGAGTTTATGATTCAAGAAAGTTTTTTAAGCAAGATTAAAATTATTCAAGCATGAGTCAAGAACCAAGTCCATTGCATCCATTTCAAGAATATTTGTATCAGCTTATTACTTTGGTTTGGTGAGTTACAACATTGTCTTTTGTTCATTCATCATTCTCCATTCTTATTTTCTTTCATTTCAAGGTTTAATTACCAACAAGGGGTTTGACCAATGAAAACCCCTATCCACTAACCCAACAAAATTTTCCCTCTCCTTTTTATATGATTTGTAGTTTAGATTTTATATTTTATAAAGAGAAATATTATAGAAACATTTTCAAAGTTGTCATCCACCCTTGGAGAAACTTGGAGAAGACCTACATGTGAAAATTTGCGGTTTTGATTTGAAAATTGGTCAAGAAGAGAAGAGAAAGTTGAGAAGAACAAAATGAGGTCTTGAACTTCCAAAAAAGTAGAACTAGACTGATTTTCCACAAGTGGTGAATGATTCCTACTATACAGGACTCACAGATATTTTTATAGATCTGGATACCCTTTTGGAAGAAACGTGTTTCGACACATTTTCCTATAAACATGAATTTTTATCTTAGCCTGGTGAATTAGTCCTAGTCAACCTTTATAGAAATTTTTTAAGTGATTCAAACTCCATTCAACCATCCCTACTTTCCTAGGTGCACACTTTTTGTTTTACAAATTTTTGTTGTATTTCATTCATCTTTTTAGGTCATTTAGAGTTTGTTTACATTTAACTAGATTTTTGTATTTCATCTTGCATTTCATTGTATTTTCGAGGTCTAAACTTGGTGGTGAACCCCTTATTAGATCTCATTCAACCTTTATGATATCACTCTTGCAAGATCTCTTTCTCCTTTGCAAAGAGATCCTAAGGGTTTGTTCTTGAGTGAATTTTGTGAAGATTTTCCCTTTCCTTCTAGGTTAAAAACCCTAGAGGTAAAAGAAGGGAACCAAACAATTTTGACCATTTGAACTACATTATAGACTAGGTGTTGAAGTTGTGCTTCCATATAAATAAAAAATATTACCATGGTGGATGGTGGATAAAAATCAAGAATCTATCATAAAGAGGAAACTATTTTCTTGAAATAATATGCAATGTACTTCATGGGAAAGGGTTCCTTTTCATCCTTTCTAATTTTTATGTTTTTTGTTGCTTTCCCAGAACCTATACTTGTACTATGCATGGGAAACATTTTTAATATGAAGATAGACCTTTTTTCTCATATTCTATTTTAAAATTCTTGAGGTCAATGTAAATCATATCCTAAAACCATTCATGTAGTTTGAATATTTCTGCAATGTCCTCTCTAGTTATTTTTACCATTTCAACACCATCATATTCCCTGACCACCCTTGAGATAGGATCATACCTCATAGCTATATCCTTCAGTTAATCCACATCCATGTATATATTAGGCACCACTAACTTCCTCATATTCAATCTCTAGGTGTTGCAAACAAGGACTCCACAATTTATGTTTACAAACTAGTTTTTGGAACAATTACCAACTTGTGTAAGGCACATTAGCATCTTTGATATAGCATTATTTGTCAAACAATTCCTCTTTAATTTTAGGACCATAAAATAAAGTTGTCCCCTCAACCTTTTTGTTGGTTAAGAGTTTGAATTGGTCAAGGATATCTTGGGAAATAGGTCTTGATGCGGTTTGAGAACTAACAAATTGAGCCTTGGGAGCCATTGGTAATGATGAGCCTAGTTTTTGGTATATTTTATGCTATATTTTTAGTATCTTTATACCTTTTATTATGCTGATACATAAATTAAGTAGTACTTATGGATGTAATACATAGACTTTATGCATAATATAACAAACTTATTATGATAAGTCTTTCCATGGTTATTGCGTGATGTTTTATCAATTGAATGAAGGATGTGTGCCTTGTGACTCTATGAGATAAAATGCCTTTCTTGCAGCCATATGCAAAATTTTGTTTGATCGAAGTCAATACCTAATGAATGTATGAATGAGATAATGGATCATTTAATGAGTTGAATGTTTTGAGCTGACACTTTGTCATAGGAATAGTTGTTAGCTATTGTAGGTACCAAGTCTCAAGGAGAAGATTTAGCCTCCACTAGATTGTTGTGGGATTGATTCAAAGAAGACTGATTCAAGATAAAGAAATGAGGAGACAACTAAGAAGTTATCCACCATGCAATGGGAGCGTTTCAGGAATCCAATAGAAGGTATCTTGGTGCCACACAAATCCAAGATAGTGGAGAGTTAATTCTTTCAAACTGATTTGACTTAGTTCTCTCTCTTGTGTCCATTTCTTCAATGTAAAGGTTGAGATGTAATAAAGGTTTCCCATTTATGTGGGAAAGGTTAGTTATTTTTTAGGTTTCAGATTCAAATAAATAGCTATGTTCTCCTTCAGAGAAGGGCTGGAAGTTTACTATTGTAATAGTTTTAGTTTCAAGTAATATACTTGCAAGTTGCAATTTGTGAGCAATGCACTTTTCAGTTTCAATTCAATAAAAGTATTTCATGGAGTTTGCAGTTTAATATGTTGTGTACTTGAGGAATTACCTAAGGGGGGAAACTTAGGGACGTTGTCTATATTTTTCATTTCTGCAATTAGAGTAATTTTACTTCATTTTCCTAGAACTTCAGTGTGACTATTCCTACAACTGGCAAAATTACAGATTTGTCAACTATTCCTGCAGCCACTAGGGACACAGTAGTTCTTGTCTTTAAAACTGGGTTTAGTTTTCATTTTGAGAAGACTTAGTTAGATAAAGTTTGTTTTCAGAAATTTCAATTCTAGAATGGTATTATAAAGGAAGAACACATGTCTGAAATAGGTTGTTAGTGCATATAGTGTGCACGCCCATTTTAAATCTAACATCCCTAGGTTGACAATTAAATGATGTCCTTTAGTAGATTATAATTTCCAGTTGTGATATCTAATCCCTGAGTAGAGGAATATATTTTCCTAGTTATCAACCTAATTAAGGACACTACACTTCATGTAATGTCAAAAAAATTACTTTTGAAAGGGAACTCACAATCTGGAGGTCCACATGTGAAAGAAGAGGGAATGATTTGTGCAACACTCCAATTCCAAACACTTGTACTGGTGGCATTGATAGTGGTAGTGGGACAAATGACAGTGACACAATAAATGTTGAATTTGAGACATGATCCAAAGAAAATGAAGAGAAAACATAGATATTATAGTGTCTTTTCCTTTTACCTACATTTTAATAAACTAATTTGAATTTGATCAATTTTTACCCATTCTCAATCTCTTAAGTCATATCTTATGCATTTGTGTCTATTTACTCACTGAACCCTTGAGCCTTGTGTTCTCAATTGCTACCCATAGAATCCTTACATATCTTTCCTTGTCTTATGTGAGTCATAAAATTCTTTAATTTTGTTCTTTCCCTAAGTTTTGGTTTTAATATTTGCTTAATTTAGTTCATGTTATAAACCTAGGTAGGTGGCCCATTTTAAGTCATGTAATAAGTGCACATTCTTGTTAAAATCCTTTTTTATTCTTGGTAGGTCCCATTGACTGCTTTCTATTGGTTCCCCTCCATCCTGCAAGATTAAATTAATCAAAATAAGGAGCCAATGAGATAGTGGGTAGGTTACACGTGGACACCCTTTTGGTGGGTCCTACCACTACTCGAAGGCATTGATCACTAAAGGTGTTCAAATCAATGGTTAATATTTTTCGATGGTTGGATCTAAGGATTTGATCCTAATCATTCCTTGCTACCCCTACAAGATTACAAAAAAAAATCTAAAAAGAAGCAAGGTTAGCGAGCTGAAGACACATATACTATTGTAGGTGTGGGGTTTGTTCTCTTACATATCTAGCACCATAGGTTTTGAACCAACGGTCAAGATGCATTGTTGATATTAAATATCAACTATTCCCCGTTAGCCTTGCATGAATAAAATAATGTTTTATGAAAAGTAGTGGGGCTAGCAGGTGATCGACATGTGGAATCTTCTATCGGTCAAAAAGAAGGTGGAGCCCATAGAATAAATGAGTCGGCACTCCAGGTGGAAAAATATTATTGGCATGGGATAGGTTAGAAAAGATGACATAAATTCAAACTTTGTTAACTCAATCTGAGTCATCCAACGGGCCATCTCATGAAGTGATCAATGGCATACATTCAAAATCCAAGAGATGGCTATGAGAGGAATTCTACTTCACATGAGTAGTAATGGTGGAAATAACATGCAAAACTACCCAAATCTGATCCTAAGGCACATAAAAGATTTCTTTTTTGCATAATTGAAGATTGGAAAAAAGTTTTAAAGAAGCGAGGAGATTGAAGTAAGCATTCTAGAGTTCTAGGTGATAAGAATTAGGGTTTTCTTCAAGCGTAAAAGTCATAAATAAATAAAAAATCCATTCTTTGTATTTCCTTTAAATTGCCTCGAATTAGGGTAGATGTTTAATATATATTGCTCTGAAATTATTCTACATGTCATTGAGTTGTTTTAAAGTGGTTTAAGCATCTTATAAGGTTTGAAATTATTTTACAGTTAAAATTTTTTTTAGTTGATCCCTAGGTTTTAAACAAAAAGGTTAGGTCTTGAACCTCTCTAGTGTTGAAACCGTAAATTAATTAGAACCTATATATTACCTATAGTGTCCTTAATTAGGTTGATAGATAGGAACATATATTCCTCTACTTATGGATTAGATATCACAACTAGCAGTTATAATCGACTAAAGGACATCATTTAATTGTCAACCCAGGGATGTTAGACTTGAAATGGGTTGGCACATGATATGCACTAACAACCTATTTCTGACATGTGTTCTTCATTGAAAATACCATTCTAGAATTGAAATTTTTGGAAACAAGCTATAGCTAATTAATTCTTCTCAAAATGAGAACTAAACCGAGTTTAGAAGATAGGAACTACTTTGTCCCTAGTGGCTGCAAGAACAGTTGACAACTCTGTAATTTTGCCAGCTCCAGGAACAATCATGCTAAAGTTCTAGGAAAATGAAGTAAAATTACTCTAATTGTAGAAATATAAAAGATAGATAGTGTCCCTAAGTGGGGCCCCTTAGGTAGTGCCTCAATTACACAATAGATTAAACTGCAAACTCCATGAAATTATTTTATTCAATTGAAACTAAAAAAGTACATTGCTCACAACTTGCATCTTGCAACTGTATTACTTGAAACTAAAACTATTACAACAATAAACTTCCTGCCCTTCTCTAAAGGAGAACATAGCTAGTTATTTAAAGATAAAACCTAACAACTAACTAACCTTTCCCACATAAATGGGAAACCTTTATTATATATCGACCTTTACATTGAAGAAGTGGACACAAGAGAGAGAACTGAGTCAAATCAGTTTGAAATAATTAATGCACCACTATCCTGTATTTGTGTGACACCAAGACGTCTTCTATTGGATTCCTTGAATGCTCCCCTTGCATGGTGGATAACTTCTCAATTGTTTCCTCATTTCTTGTTGCCGAATCGGTCTGCTTTGAATCAGTCTTGCGGTGATCTAATGGAGGCTAAATATTATCCTTGAGACTTGGTACCTGCAATGACTAACAACTATTCTTGCAGAAAAGGGTCAACTCAACACATTCAACTCATTAAATGATCCATTATCTCATTCATACATTCATTAGGTATTGACTTCGATCAAACAACATTTTGCATATGGTTGCAGGAAGGTGAACTGTAGTGGCTGCAAGAAAGGAATTTTATCTCATAGAGTCACAAGGCACACATCCTTCATTAAACTAATAAAACATCAAGCAATAACCATGGAAAGGCTTATCATAAAAAAAAATTATATTAAGCATAAAGTATATTTACTACTTCCATAATTACTACTTAATGTATGTCTTAGCATAATAAAAGGTATAAAGATACTAAAAACCTAGTGTAAAATATGCCAAAAACTGGGCTGATCATTCCCCTTAACCCACTACTTGTTGGTCCCTTCAACGAGTCTGACATTCTTCTTGCATGAAAATTCTCTTAAGTCTGCATTCAGTTGTTTTCCACATTCTCCATTTTGAAAGCTCCAGAAGTGAGCCCTCATAGACTCCAACCGCTACCACCTGTTTTCCTTTGATTCTCTATTATAGGTACTATTTTCTCCCTGCATGCCCAGAAGTGGCAATAAGAGAATGGGTGGTTGCATGACCAATGGTAGCCAATTCTCTTTCTTTTTCCTTGCATTCCTCATGTACCTTTCTTCTCTTCTAGTGGTTGCATACAAGTTGTGTGGGGTATGTCGTTCTCCCCTCTTTAACTGCAATGGCAATTGCTCCCATCTTGTCCTACCATGTTGTGTAGCAGCACCAAGGTCATCATTCACAATTTGAGAGTATTGCACAAACACCTATTGCCTCAAGGATTATATTACTGGTCTAGCCCTCTCATTGACACATAAGTGAGCCCTCATAGACTCCAACTGCTACCACCTATTTTCCTCTGATTCTCTGTTATAGGTACTATTTTCTCCCTGCATGCCTATAAATGGCAATAAGAGAATGGGTGGTTGCATGACCAATGGAAGCCAATTCTCTTTCTTTTTCCTTTCATTCCTCATGTACCTTTCTTCTCTTCTAGTGGTTGCATACAAGTTGTGTGGGGTATGTGGTTCACCCCTCTTTAACTGCAATGGCAACTGCTCCCATCTTATCCTACCATGTTGTGTAGCAGCACGAAGGTCGTCATTCAAAATCTGAGAGTATTGCACAAACACCTATTGCCTCAAGGATTCTATTACTGTTCTAGCCCTCTCATTGACACATAAGTGAGCCCTCATAGACTCCAACCGCTACCACCTGTTTTCCTTTGATTCTCTATTATAGGTACTATTTTCTGCCTACATGCCCAAAAGTGGCAATAAGAGAATGGGTGGTTGCATGACCAATGGTAGCCAATTCTCTTTCTTTTTCCTTGCATTCCTCATGTACCTTTCTTCTCTTCTAGTGGTTGCATACAAGTTGTGTGGGGTATGTGGTTCTCCCCTCTTTAACTACAATGGCAACTACTCCCATCTCATCCTACCATGTTGTGTAGCAACACCAAGGTCGTCATTCACAATCTGAGAGTATTGCGCAAACACCTATTGCCTCAAGGATTCTATTACTAGTCTAGCCCTCTCATTCACACATAGTTTCTTCCAATCAAAATAAATTCTCATCCCCTTCTTGGATTCGTTCCTTACTACCAATGGCATGTTAGCTTTGTCATATTTATTATTATCAAAGTGATCACCTCTGCTTATCTCATCCTTGATCCAAGAGATCAAATAACTAATTTTTATGTCTCCTATATAGTACAAAGGATTCCCCTTTTTATCACGAGGCACATCCAAATTGTGTAAATATAATTCACATAGGAGGTGTCTGATATGGTGTGGTGACTCCCGGTAGGCATCATAGAATTCTTGGGGAGTGCTCAAAGAAGGGTTCTGACCTTGCCAAATCCTTATTAATTCAAAATTCAAATACAAATCCCTTAAATACATTGCATAAATTGGAGAGGGAGACCTACACTGAACTATCTAAGGAAAAAAATTGACTACCTAATTTAGGGTGTCCGTAAGGTTAGAAAATTTCTATATCTTTGTTCTGAATTACCCTTTTCAATTTCTTTATTTTCAATTCATAGGAAGTCTTTTAATATTGAAGTTCTTTATAACATGACACCCCTACAACCAAACTTGTGAAATTAAGAGGAGGCTTATGGTTATTTCATTTTGGTACCTTTGCAAAAGATGAAACAATCACTGCACCATTTTGCTTTGTTTCTTTTGCCTTTTGTAGACCTCCATCTCACAGCTTATTTTGTTCAGGTTTAACTTTTGGCTATTGATTTTTTCCAAGTGGTTCCTAAACTTCTTTAGGTACACCAACATCTCCATGATGCTTTGAGGCATCAACAGGGTGCTCTTCTATCTCAATTGTTTCCTTATCATCTGATTTCTTAGGAACTTTTTGTTCCATTTTAACATCCCACTTGCTGTTCTCTTGTTGTTCCTATGGCACCTGATTTTTTGGTGTATTTCCTAGAACCACTAGTGACTCATCCATTCCTTCATCATTTTTACTTCCCTCATTTGATTGATCTGCTACTATTTTTCCTTCTTCCTCAATCCACATTGCCCTTTCTTGTAGTTGTTTTGATAAACCTTCTTGCATCTTCTCTACAATAGCTACCAATTCCTCAAGGCCAATCCCCTTAGAAATATGTTGTCTCACAAACAAATTGCTCCTTTTCCTCAAGTGTTGAACTAGGAGGATTTAAGAGTGATGGTGAGGATTGAGAGGTACTAAGTGAATGCAGTGTTTTCTGGCTCAAAATCTTGGAGATTCTCCATATGGGAGTAGGGGTTGGCTTGGGTTTCCTTGGGTATTTAGCTATATGACTAGAAGATTCTCCCATTTGTTTTTTCTTAACGGAGTTAGGAGAAGATTAGGGGGTCTTCCATTGAGGTGACACCATTGGTTACTTCTCCTTTTTCATTTTAGAAGAACTCCCAATTTTAGCAATAAGGGTTTGTACTTTCACTTTGGAAATTCTTTCAGACATATGGACATTGTCTTGTGAGTCTGAGGTTTTAGGCATAGGGGGTGCGGCCGTAGAGGCTTTATCCTTTAACTGAGAGGTTCGTCACTTAAAAGTAAGAGGCTAACCCTTGGGTCCTACATTTTGAACCTCTGGTTCAAAAATAACAACAAATTCCTTTGAGGGAATGGGTGACACATCCCTAACAAATCTCTCTACAAGAAATTTAATTAGGAAATGTTGAGATAGAGAATTGATTCTACCTTTCTTATACTCTACAACACTATTGAAAAGTAAATTGTACAAAAAATCTAGTATATTCATCAATAATCCATGACACAAATGAGACAATAGTTTGAAATGGTGAGAATGGAGAATAGAGAACCGACCTTCACACATTAGGTATTTGATGACATATCGTGCCTGTGGGATCTAATCCTATGACAAAATCTTTCATTGATTTCATTTCTTATCTACATGGATAGGAGGATCTCTAGGTTGAGTAAATTCTGCCCTAACACTTTGTGCATCTTTTGTTCAGGGAAATAATTCACCAGTTTGAGGTAACCCTGTCACCTTTGCAATTATTTCCATTGTGGCATAAATTTTCACTCCCTTCACCTTGGCCTTCCCATTGTGAAACATCCTAGTAAATTCTTCAGCAATATCTTCATCAAACATGACAAGTTTGAGAGAATAATCAAGTTGCCCATGCTGCCTGAATGGTGGAAAATATCGCGCATCTTACAACAAGGCATGGTGGTATGTTGGCTCATGCCTAATGGGATGGCCTCCCATTCTTAATGCTTTCCTTGAAACTTAGCTCACTACCAATAATTCAACTTTATTATTTCAAACTATTACTTTCTCAATTTCAATCTCCTACAATTCAAACTAATTCCTCTTTCTCCCCTCAACCTAAACTTTTGAACTTCTTTCAACAAATTTTGTCAATGAAGGAAGAATTTTGAACATCTAAACGCACAGTTGAGACACAAAAATATTTATATAGAGGAACTAAAGACACATCATGGAATCATTGCAGTAAGTGATGGAAGTTTATTAATTCATTTTCAAATTTCCTCAAAATCCTGAGTTCTAGCAAAAAGGACAATAGACTTGATGTGACTAAGTCTCTTAGCGGCGGAAGGTAATGCCATGGCCATCAGTTGCGAGTTAAGAAAAATGGTTCAACATGTAGAAAATACTAAATGTGATTGCATCCATAAAGGAAATTTTTCATCTAATTTAATACCTACTTAAACATAATAAATGAAATAATTAATCACTTCTTGAGTTAAGTGGAGCTTACCTACCATGATGGGCCGCAATTGACTAATGTGACTCCACTTCTTTTATTGCAAAAGTTGATTTTTTGAAAAGTTGAAATGGTGGTGAATGAATGATGGATGAGGTGGTAGAAGATTAAATGGTATAGATGGCAGATGAAATTATGGTATGGAACGGGAATCCTCAAGGATGACCCCTTTATTATGGTATTTTATGCACTTTTCATGCATTTCTTAGGGAATTGAGCCGAGACTCAACTCCTTCAGATACAAGATCTATGAACTCCTTCACAACTTGAAACTACTTTAGGAACTCTTCCTTATAAATGGGCTTTAGGTAAGGCTTCAGTCGATGCCCATTGACCAATAATTTTAATCTGACGTCATCAATTGTGCTTAGCTGAAATGCACCATTATCAAATACTTATACAATTTTGTATGGTCCTAACCATCTGGTCTGTAGCTTCCCTTGATTGTCCTTGTATCTTGAATCATATAGTAGAGCCCAATCTCTTGATTTGAATTTATTTTCCTTTATGTACTTATCATGCCATTTGATTCTCTGATTTTGTACTATTTTTGTATGTTTTAGGTCACTCTTCCTTAGCTCATCCAAGGCATTGAGCTGCATGATTCTATCTCTCTATGCAATTATTAAATCTGTATCTAACTCCAAATCTATCATGATAGTTTTGTGTTCAAACTCTATAGGAATCATAGCTTTCTTCCCATACACCATTTCAAAATGTGTAAAACTAGTTGTAGTCTTCCAAGTAGTTCTATACACCCATATAGCTTCAGGTAACCTCACAACCCAATCCTTCCTATGCAGGTTCACTATTTTTGTTAAAATTGCCTCAATATCCATGTTAGTGATTTCTACTTGGCCATTAGCCTAAGAATGATAAGGAGTTGACTTCCTATGCCTTATGTTGTACTCATTTACTAAGGCTATAATAAGAGTAGAAGTAAATTGTGCCCCTTGGTTTGTCACTATTTCGGTATGAACCCCAAATCTAGTAAATAGTTTTTCATAGAGGAAATATACTACCTTATTATCTCTAGCATGCTTCATAGGCCTAGCTTCAACCCACTTTGTTACATAATCAATGCACACAAGAATGTAATACTTACCATTTGAACGTGGATCAATTGGGCCTACAAAGTCCAATCCCCATTTATCAAAGGGTGTAACAATAACTTGTGGAAACAAAGGAATTTCATCTAATATTGTTGGCCTCCCCATCCTTTTACATGTATCACACCTCTTGGTGTACTTGGATGCATATTTATGTAGTGTTGGCCAATAATATCTAGTATTTAAGATCTTCATGGTTGTCCTATTAGCAGAAAAATGTCCACTACAAGGCTCATCATGGCTTTCATGCAGTATGTCATGAGTGTCTTCCTCTCTCACACATATCCTCATTACTTTTTTTGGCCTTGTGTAAAACATGCAATCTGCAATCCAGGAGAAGTTAAACCTTTTCCCTACTAACAATATCTTGTCCTTAGGTGAGAGGTGAGGAGAAGTTATTCCTACAACTAAATAATTTTCTATGTCTACATACCATGGATGAATGAATTTTATGGAAAACAAATGTTCATCAAGGAAGGAATCTTTTATGAGTGCAATATCATCTTGCCTCTAGATTCTAGATGGGAAACCAGCAACTACATTGGCTTTACACATTTTTTCCACAATTGTTATATAAAATTATTGCATCAACAACAACAACCTAGCTAGTCTCCTTGTAATTGAACTCTTGTTCATGAGATACTTGATTGCTGCATGATCAATATGGAAAAATATTTGATAGCCTATGATATAATGCCTAAACTTTTTGAGGGCATAGATGATTGCTAACATCTCTTTTTTTGTAACTATGTAGTTGAGTTCAGCCCCTTATAAGTTCTTTCTGATATAATAAAGTGTATGCTCTGTTGAACAACTCTTTTGTCCTAGGAAAATACCAAAAGCCTAATCTAATGCATCTATGTGAATATTGAATGGAAGTGATGAATTTTGTCCTTTCAAAACAGGTGCTTGTGTGAGGGTGGTTTTAAGATAAAGGAATTCTTTCTCACATTTTTTTGTCCAAGAAAACTCTGCATCCTTCTTTAGAAAATTTTATAGAGGTCCTGTTGTTTGACTAAAATCTTTAAGAATTCTCCTATAGTAACTAGAATGTCCAAGAAATCTTCTGAGTTCTTTTTTCTTGGTAGGAAAGGGTAGACTGGAAATGACTTCAATTTTGGAAGGGTCTACCTATATTCCTACAACAAAAGTGTAGTGACACAAAACTATTCCCTATTGCATCATCATGAATCATTTATGACTATTGAGTGACAAATTATGATCCTCACACCTTTGTAGTACCTTCTTCAAATTATCTCAGGCTTCCTCAAATGTTGCACCATAAACAGTAAAGTCATCCATATATATTTCCATGCAATCATATGAAATATCTGAGAAAATACTAATCACAACTCTTTGGAGAGTTGAAGGAGCATTACAAAGACCAAAAGGTAAGACTGAATAGGAAAATTCTCCCCAGGGGCATGTGAAGGTATTATTTTCTTGATCCTCTAAAGCAATATTTATCTGATTATATCCACTAAAACCATCAAGGAAAGATAAATAATTTTTCCTTGATAAGTTATCTAGAACTTTATCAATAAAGGGTAGAGGAAAATAATATTTCTTAGTTGCTGAGTTGAGCTCCCTATAATCCACGTACTCTCTCCATTTTTCCCCTTTCTTAGGGACAATAAATAGTGGAGAAACCCACTGGATATCTGAGATTGGCTAGATAAAGCCATCATTCAATAATTTCTGCAATTCGTCCTTAACTATTTCTCTTAGGGATGGATTAATTCTCCTTTGGGGTTGTCTAACAAGTTTCAACTCACTGTTGATGAAAATTTGGTGTGTACATAGCTTTGGATCTAGCCCCTTCATATCATTGTAATCCAAGGAAAAAATTGTCTTGTGGGTAGTAGGCATTTGGACAATTGAATCTTGTTGCTCAATGGTAAGTTTACTATTGATATTCAAGGTTTTTCTTGTAGCTAATTCCACTTGTGAGGTCAATTATAGCATAGATACTTCCGATATAAAATTAATTTCTACTTCATGGGGCAATAAGGTGTGCAAACAATCAATTTTTGTAGGATAATGAGTTGAAGTAGATGGGGGAAGAATTGTCTGCAAGGAACATGGAACTTCTTCACAATGGGGGTACTCAATGCCATAGTTGTTCTGAAGGACATTAGATTGTATTTCTTCCTCTTATTATTTTTCAATAAAATTCTCTCTTCTAATCATCATAAAGTTTTCCACAGTATTCATTTCTTCTACTTCTTCTCCTAAATCTGGCCAGACTGCTTGTACAGACTCAAGTTGAGGCTGGGCTAGAGCATAAAAGGTGAGTTTCTCAGTGCTATATCCCTCAGAAATAGTCATGTTACTAGAATTGCAACCTATGTAAGAATGTGTGTTGGCTATTAAAGGCCTTCCTATTATTATAGGATATCCTCCTAGTGTTTCCTTTGGAGACAAGACCATAAAATCAATAGGATATTCCCATGAATCTAGGGTGACTATGAGGTCTTCAACTACTCCATCAATCTTGAAAATTGATCTATCAACGAGCTATAGGATTGTAGGTTTAGTTCTTAGGTATAAAATACTTAGTTGTACCACAAGTTCTTTAGTCATGACATTAATAGCTTCTCCAAGATCTACTAAAGCATTTTTAATTTGAACTCCATTAATAATGATTTCCTCAACAAGACTGCCAAGGTCTGAATATTTTGGGATGGTAAGCTTCTGTAGCATCAAATCAAAGAGTTGACCTAAGACATGAATAACTTGGGGGTCCTTCTTTTTCCTATGAGGTTTCTTCAAGAATGCTTCCTTAATATATTTTCTATAGATAGGTACTTCCTTTATTGCTTGGAACAAGCGTATTTTTACACATATGTGCTTGATTTATTCGAGAATGTCAAAGGTAGGCTCTTCATGCTTTTGATAAACTTCACCTTCTAACCTTTTTGGGAAAGGAGGTGAATTTTTATTGGACACTTTAGGCAAAGATGGATTTTTCATGGGCTCTTTGGATGGAGCTAGGTTACTAATGTCTTCTTGCTCATTCCCCTCAGATGGAAACTCTGTGATTATGGGAGTAGAAGGTGTAGGTAACACTGTCCCTGACCATAATTTAATATTAATCAAGTTGAGAGAATAAGTAGGTTGTTGATTAGGATCGGTGAAATAAACTTGTTTTTTGCTAAGGTTGGTTATTTGGGTTAGGTGTTGCTTGAGCAAGTAGCTGGGTTGGTTTAGGATTTTGGATTTGGTTTGTCGTAGGAGGTGGTATGATTGAGTGGTGTTGAGGTTACTAAAGGAAACCGGTGGGTTGATTTGACCATTGCTAGCCTCCCCTCCACTGGTTAGACTATTGTCAATTTCCTTGCAGAGGTTGTCACTAGTTTTGCTGAGTGTTTGGCCAACAATTATTCCAATTAGGTTGGGAATACAGGCCATAATCTGGAGGGTATTGGTTCTGCCATTGACTATTATATGAACCAAGATTTTGCAAGGTGTCTTGAGCCATACCTTGTCTTGAGGCCCAAGGCATGTGTTGAGCAACAAAGAACACTTCTTCATCTCCTTCTCTTGTTTTGAACTCAATGGGAAGATGTTGCACCTCCAAGTTAGTCACCGCCTCACATCTGCAATCCCTCTTATTTTGTCTGCAGTAAGGGCAATATTTAGCTAGCATTTCCTCTGCTTCATCTTGCTTCCTCCTAGCTTGCATAGTGTCTAGTTGAGTAGTGACATCATTGATGATATCTTCCTTGAAGTCAGACAAGAGATTAGAAATCTCCCCGTTAGACACTCCTTAGCCATTTCCTTTTGCAATAGAGGATCTAAAGCCTCTTCCTTTCTTCACAGTTGCTCTAGAGTAGTTGAGACAAATATTCTTGATATAATCCCAATTGCTTTGGGTGATATCTCCTCCGACCATGAGGTATAGTTCCTCCATGCAAGCATCATTAACTCCTCTTAGAAAGAGAATTTTTTGAGACTCCTCATCCAGATGGTGCTGAGTGTTTTTCTAAACACTAAAAAAAAACCTTGACACATAGTCTTCCAAGGTTTCATCCTCTTTTTGTGAAATCTTGAAGATGCCATATCCTCTCAAATAATTCCCCCTACAATATTATTTATACTTTCCCAAGAACAAACTCTTCATTACATCCCAAGTGGTCATTGTATTTCCATCCAATCTCATGAACCACCTTAAGGCTGACTCCTTTAGGGCAGAGGGAAACAAATTTAGCTTGTGTGTATTAGTGGTGTAGTCATAAATCCTACAAAGGATGTCAAACTCAAAAAATAAGGTATGAGGGTCTTCTATAATAATTAAATAAAAATTTGGGAGTAATGAGGCAGGGATGTTCTTGAGGTTATTATTTTCATGTAGGTCAGGAATTGGAAATGGAAAAGTACTCCTTGTAATCCTTGGTGGTCCTCTTGGGTTAACTCCTGGCTGATAAACTATAAGGGTAAGAGGATTATTATATGGGTCCTAGTTGTTGAAAGTTTGTAGATTATTCATATGTTGAATGAGTGGATTAAGGTCATCTGGCTCATCAAATGGGTTCAAACTTAACTCTATGGAAGAAGATGAGGTTACAACTAAGTCCTGACCAACATCCACATATGGTTCTTCTTTGAAAAGCTCTGGTTCAATTTCTTGGGTATCTAATCTTCTAGGAAGGAATCTTCCAAATTGATCTCTTCTTATAAGAATACATCAAAAATTAATTCTAAACTATGGAAAATGTTGGAATGTTGAATTCTAAGCTAAATTCTAGGAATGAAATTCAAACTCCTACTACCATGCCTGCAACAGGTTCTTAGTTTGACACCATCCCTGAAAAAAATTCCAAAAATGTAGTGTCCTTAATTAGATTGATAACTAGGAACATATATTCCTCTACTCAAGGATTAGATATCACAACTGGCAATTATAATCTACTAAAGGATATCATTTAATTGTCAACCTAGGGACATTCAACTTGAAATGGTCCTGCATAGTGTATGCACTAACAACCTATTTCAAATATGTGTTCTTCCTTGAAAATACCATTTTAGAATTGAAATTTATGGAAACAAAATTTATCTAACTAAGTCTTCTCAAAATGAAAACTAAACCTATTTTTGAAGACACGAACTACTATGTCCCTAGTGGGTGCAGGAAAAGTTGACAATTCTGTAAATTGCAAACTCCATGCAATTATTTTATTGAATTGAAATTGAAAAGTACATTGCTCACAACATGCAACTTGCAACTATATTACTTGAAACTAAAACTATTACAACAGTAAACTTCTAGCCCTTCTCTGAAGGAGAATGTAGCTATTTATTTAAAGCTGAAACCTAAAAACTAACTAGCCTTTCACACATAAATGGAAAACCTTTATTACATCTTGACCTTTACATTGAAGAAGTGGACACAAGAGAGAGAACTGAGTCAAATGAGTTTGAAATAATTAATGCATCACTATCCTAGATTTGTGTGACACCAATATACCTTCTAATGGATTCTTGGAACACTCCCCTTGCATGGTGGATAGCTTCTTAGTTGTCTCCTCATTTCTTGTTGTTGAATCGGCCTGCTTTGAATCAGTCTTGCAATGATCTAGTGGAGGCTAAATCCTCTCCTTGAGACCTGGTACCTACAATAACTAACAACTATTTTTAACTTTGATTTCAAAAACTTCAATGAACTAAAAACTCTCTCATTCTCCATAGACCCCAATATCATTGTTTGACATAAATCAGAAATTTTAAAATATTCTTATATCGTACCACACAATATTTCTCTGTGACCTAAGTTTATCCAAACCTTTGTTATTGATATTGATTCAAATTCCTTCTCCATTCCCATGGAATCATACTATTCCCTCATAACTATTGAAAAATTATTACATTGTTTTCTAAGCTTAGCTTCATTTAAAATTCCTTTTATTGTTTGGTCATTGTATGTTACACTTTTCAAAAATTGTTCGATCAAGATTTTTACTTTATCATAAAAATATTTTGGGGTTATCTCAGTTTACCCAAAATTCAAGATACACAATACCCATGGCTTCAAGTATTTCATGTTGAGGGAATCTTTCATGAATATTTGAGGAGAGATATTTTTCAATTTCCTTGAAATTATTACTAATATATTTAACAATGTCATTAAAATCTTCCTCTCTAATAGTTAATTCTCTGCTAGAGTGCTTGGCTATCTTAAAATGGTACATTGGTATCTCATATCCATGTACACAGATACATAAGTGCTCACTTGCATTAAACTGTAAATAATTATCAAGATTATTCAAATCATTAATAATTTTCCACATAAAATAAATTGTGCTTTCTTGTGTTAGATCTAGATATAGATAATCGAGAGCCAAGCATGTATGTTTACATAGTCTAGCATATTAATAAATATACATAGTTATATCTTTGGGTTTCTTCACAATATTGTTCATTTGATCTAGCATGGGTAGAAGACTAGCTAAATTCAAGAGTGTCTCTATATGGCTTAGCCTATGTAAGAGGTAAATAGTTTTGTCTATTGTGTTGTAATGCTCGTACATTACTCCAATCAAGGATTGATATTCTGAAAGAACTTATTGTTCTGATCCATACAAGGAGATCCATCTCATATCAAAATCCTTGAGAAGCTTGTTTCTTAGTGTTATTCCCTCATCAAAATTTTAAAATTTTCAAAAAAATTTGGGACTCGACATACATATGCGTAGATCTCACAGACTATATTTTCAAATTTTGATACTTTAGGAAACTTTCTTACAATTTTGAATGCTAAATTCATTCGGTGGTCCATGCAGTGAGTTCCATCATGTATGGTGCACAAGTAGTTTTTAAATTTTATCAAACACCACTCATTTGACCTTGCATCACTGTAGCTCCATAAACTCCTACACACACCAACTTTTTGGCAATTTTCATCTCATCTATATCTGCAATTTCATTCAAAGATTTCTTGACTAGTTCAAATAGATTTTGTGATGTTGAATTGTACTTCATCTTATAAACACAGAGAAGATGAGCTTGGTGAACATGTTTTTCTATAGTATATAATTGTATACATACCCAAGAATTATTTTCTATCATAGTAACTTCATCTAAAGATAATGCAATGAATTTTAACTCATTTAATTTCTCCTCTAAATCTTCCTTTTCCACTACAGCAAGATATTTTTCCCATTCCCATCCAATGTTTACTGACCAGTGTGAGAAGGGAAACTAAGGAACACCCAATAAAGATAATAAATTAGAATATTCTAGGTAGTCTATCATAGGACACCCTTTATAAAAAATATGAAAAATAACATTCATCTGAACTGTTTTTTATAGATTTTATCCTTCCATTTCTTTTCCAAATTGAGCCTCAAGTGTACCTTGACATACAACAAGCTTCAAAATTCTTTTCTTATGATCTTCATATTTGACAACATACTTAACATGAAGGTATTCTTCCTTTTATTTCCATCATACAACTGATTGTTCTTTTTTGTCAATGATTTTTTTTTCATAAACTTTACTGATATGCTTTTCTATAGTGTCAAGATTTAGCTTCAACTTCTTGTTTCTTCTACATTTCCAACTAAAAATAATACACATGAATTTTTTTGCACTTCCAACATAATTTTATTTCCCCACTGGTACAATAAAAATTCCTTGTCGTTTCTAACTTGTGTCCCATTTTTTATTTGCCAAGTTTCTTTTCTTGCTATCAACATCATGCTGATCCTAGTCAATTATCTCATTTTGGCTAACCAAGGTATTCCTTGGAACATATTTTATGGTATTTCCATCCTCATTTTATACATTTAACTCAATGACAATCTCACCTTGACCTTCTAGTGGTGGTGAGGTATTGTGAATGCCTTCTTCATTAATATTTGGTGGAAGAGTTGATGATGTAGCTCCACCTTGATCTGATGGATCGAAAGCATTGCCAATTCCAAAGTAAGACTATATGGTACCTCTATATTTTGGGAATTTATATGGCCTCCCAATCCTTTCACCACCCTAAAGAGTCTTACCCTTGCTGCTCAACATATTGATCTCTCACTTCAAAAATAAGCTGGAAAAAAATGTCTTCATGTTTAAGAAGGAAAGATAAAATAGATCCCATTCCATACTCGATATCATATTTAATATTGAAGCAAGAATGAAAAAGAGATAAAGAAATCTTATAACTAGATTCACCGAAAAAGTAACCCTTTTTCTTTTTCTAGCTTGTTTGGGCCCTCCTTGTGATTTTGGCTTAATTTTTCATTGATTTAGTGTTGCAA
The DNA here is from genome assembly GCA_007115665.2 of Sequoiadendron giganteum. NCBI lineage: Eukaryota > Viridiplantae > Streptophyta > Pinopsida > Cupressales > Cupressaceae > Sequoiadendron > Sequoiadendron giganteum. Next base: position 510,309,960 of record CM021105.1, read on the forward strand.
TGTGGTTAAAAAAATCACATTAAGTCTTGGGCCCTTGTGAACTAAAGGAATTCAATGGGACCTTGCTAAAGTGTTTTGAAGTGTTGTAACACACTTTTATTTTCTAGAGTTCTATCAAATAACTAAACACAATGAACCTCTTTTTAATCAATGTTAAAATTAATCTTTCCTTATTTGGAGTGTTGTAAAGTGTTGTAACACACTTTCACATTTATCTATTCTTTTCATTAATAATTGGGATTTCTTATTTTTTGATTGGCCTATTTTTGCATCCACAAGCCTCATTTAATGTATAGTTTTGAGGATAATCCCAACACCAATCAATAAACAATGATAATTATGGTGTTCTTGGCTTATGTGGCCCAGATTTAGGGCCTGGGACTCATTCACCACCTTGGGCGAATGAGTCCCACCTAGATATTTTTGGCCATGATGCAGGCTTTACACATGTCTAAGCATTTTTTCAAATATTCCCAAAAAGTAGGCCTAGTTGGACTCATTTTCCACCTCGGGCGAATGAGTCCTGTGTGGCCCAAATTCAAATTTAATTCAAATTTTTGGTGGTATTTTATTCTCATAGATCTTATGTTGAGTTGTAGTGTTGTAATTTCAAGAGTTCTTGCATAATTGAGTATAAATACAAGGTTCTTACTCTCATTTTCAACTAAAAATAAATTAAGTGACTTATCATTCAAGTGAGTTCACAAGAGAATTTGACCATTCAAAAGAGCATTTAGGGAATTTCAAGGGAAGATTATCAAGAATTTTAGAACATTCTTCAAGTGACAATCATCATGTCAAAGATTTAATTCATCATGTTTTTTATTGTGCTAACAATTGTTATGTAGAATCCACGATTCAAGAAATTGTTTCAAGAAATATCAACATCAATCAAGTAAGATTCAAGAACCACATCCATTGTAGCCATTTGAAGCATATTTGCAACACCTTATATCTAGGTTTCTGTGAGTTACAACATTGTTATTTTTTCATTCATCATTCTCCATTCATATTTTCTTTCATTTCAAGGTTTATTTGCCAATAAGGGGTTATACCAAGGCAAACCCCTATCCACTAGCCCCACAAAAAATTTCCCTCTCCTTTGTCTATGACTTATAGTGCTAGGTTGTAGATTTACCAAGGAGAAATATTGGAGAAAATTTTCATATCTCTCAAAGTTTTCAAAGTTGTCATCAAGCCTAGGAGAAGCTTGGAGAAGATGTACAAGTGGAAATTTTTAATTTTGGATCCAGAAACAAGTCAAGAAGAGCAGAGCAGGTCGAGAGTAAAGAAATCAATCCCTAAACTTCTGAAAAAGAAAAAGTGGATTGATTCACCACAAGTGGAGAATGAGTCCCACTATATAGGCATGCCAAAGATCTTTGCAGATTTGGATACCCTTTAGCAAAAAAGTGTTCTAGCACATTTTCCCAAAAACTAGACTGATTCACCTAGCTTGGTGAATGAGTCCTAGTCAACCTTGATAACAGATTTTTTTAGTGATCCAGACCTCCATTCTTCCTTCTTCAATTTTGCAATCTTTTGTATTGTTTCACTTGCATTTTTAAGTCATTTTCTAGGTCTTTTCATTCAATTAGGGTTTTGTTTTACATATTGCATTTTACTGTCTTTTCCAAGTCTAAACTTGGTGGTGAACCCCTCATTAGATCATATTTATCACCCTTTGATAGTCCTATTGCAAGACTTCAATATTTTTTTCATTGAGGTCTCTAGGGTTATCCTTGAGTGGAATCTCTTTAAAAGTGGTTGTGATAGTACTTGATTCCATTCAATCTATCCACCATTTTAAGTGGTCCCATTTTGGTGAACTCGCATTTAGAACACCTTAGTTCTGATTTGGAGTGCATTTTCATCCTAGAATTAGATTGCATTAGCATTACATTAGGTTTTGCATTAGTTAATTTTCATTCTAGGGTTTCAATTTTTGCATTAGTGAAAGCTCATTTAGCTTGCATTTTTTCACTTAATTTCAATGAAATTCATTCAAATTCTATATTTGAATCTTAGACATATATCATAAAACATAAAATGCATAAAATCCAATTTAAAGAATTTCAGAATATTAAAAACAAATTAGTACCTACACTCATTCACCACGTTGGGTGAATCGGTCCCTTTGTACATTTTTCACTATATTTTCTAGCATTCATAGTCTAGTTTCTAAATTTATGTTTGCTATTTCTATGTTTTTTTTAGTTTTTTGAATTTTAGTTATAAGCATTTCACTATTCATAGTTTAATTTGCATTCTTATTCAGCTCACATTTAGTAGCCTTTTTATGCATGTTTTTGGACTCAAGGGAACAGTAAGAAGGGGGGCGAATCAGTATTCAACAATTATTAAAACTCCATTCATTCAAAGCATGAAACCATTTCACCATTGTATTAAAGAAAAGATGTATGCATTCAAATTAAGCATATGCAACACCATGACACACATATTTTTGCGTGGAAACCCTATTAGGGAAAAAAATATAGTGGAGATTAGACCATAATTTGAGTACTGAAAATATAGTGTTTACAAAAGAAATGCACTTGCATTTAGGCACACTACCTCGAGCTCACTGCTCAAAAGAGAAAGGCTTACTACTTACAAAATTTAGATTAAAACCATCTGAAAGGTGAATTGAGATAATAGCATTTGACCATGCTAGATAATAGCTTCGATGAAGCTCATGGAGCTTATTTAGGGTCTTCTCTCTAACTTTACACTTCTCTCTGCCCTATTCTACTCTATACTGCTCTTTATATCACATATAATCCAATTCGCATTACTGCTCTACTAGATCTCACAATTCACACTTTTCTTACTCTTGAATGATAAAAATAATCTCTTATATATATCCACAATCAAGGACTTGCTCATCTTTCATTTGGCTTCGAAAGGTATTAAGATATTTTAACTTGTCGGCCAAATCCACCACAAAATATTTATGTGCATCCTCCAAAGTCAATTAAGACAAAGAGAGGACCCAAATAACACTTAGTCCAACATTGAGACTTATAACTAATTCCATCTTATACATCCACGAGTTCCATCTTTGTCGGGTCGGCATTCTAGCATATAAAAGTAGCAAATTAGAGCATCGTACCTCCTCGATCACTTACCAGTGTGTGCACATCAAAACCAAGATATTAAAAGCCTCTATAGACCTTCCTCAAATATCTCTAACCCAAAATATTTATCTAGTGGAATGAATAGATCACCTCTTATGCCTTTAACTAGATCCTTTGCTCTTTACTTTGTTATGTTTCTAGGATTCAAAATATTACTACTCATTTAGATGCAAGACATGGGTTGCATGACTTGGTTTTCCATCAATGACAACACCTAAAGACCAAACTCCTTAGCCATATGCCAAAAATATCCCCCTTTGGCATTGATGGCAACACTTAGTGAAAAATAGCTATGTTTGAATCATTATAGGTATATTGCTAAAATACTTGCTACACTTTCTCCCCCTGAGATTCATAAGGCATTTTTCACTACATTCTCTCTCGCTTTGACATCAATTAGAAAGCTAGGATGCCATATGCAAAAAAATTAACAAAAAATGTGTTCAAAAATTTAGCACATATATGATTAAAACTAATCTCCTTGGATCAAAATTTAAAAAACTTGAAAACAATTTTCTATTATCTTAAGAAAATCATCCTATTTTTTTTCTTCACTTCCAAAAGAAACTTATTCCAACCATAAATTGAAATTCCAATGTTGATAATTGAGGTTTTTTTTTGGAAGTCTTATTGATAATCTCAATGAGAGATTCAAGAATTGTGATTGCTTCTTCCAATTTTTCACCATTTTATAGAATTTCCACCAATTGCTCCAGCCTTCACTCAATTAAGTCTTTTACCTTCCAAAAGGTATCCACAAGAGCATTCTTGGAAAATTGAATTTTTATTTGAGATGTCTATAACTCCCAAATTCATCTTCTGATAATGTCATCAGGATCTTGAGACATGTCAAAGCTTTTTCCAATGTCATTCAGTTCTATCTCAATCTGATCTAACTTCTCCTTGTAATTGTTGACTGCATGAGGCCAACAAACACAATAGTTGTAGATTCTTGTGGCTGAGTTAATTCATTGTCTAAACTCATTCATTTTCTTCTTAAGCTTGACAAGGGATAGTCTGAATTGTTCCTTCAGGTGAGAGATAATTTCATCTTCTCCTTTTCCTTTGTCTTCAGAGCCTATTGATTCTTTGATACATTCAATCATCTCTTCAAGTAGAATATCCTTCAACCTTTCCAATCTTATTTTAAAATTCTCAATATGAGCATTCAAAAGTTCTAGAATTAAGTCTTGATCGTATGACGATCTGACTGACAATAACCTTGCAATTTTTTGCAAACCACATGTACTTTGGATAAGCTATTGTAGTTTTTCTTTTGACAGTTCTTCTTCTTCCTCACTACCTTTTTCAATACCGGAATCACTTTCTAGTGGATTCTCATGTTCTTCATCCAGAATGTCCATAATTTCCTTTCTTTCCCTTTTCCTTGAATCTTGGGAACTTTTCTTTCCGGAGGGCTATATTCAATAATATCCTATCCTCTTTTATGCCCTCTAACTATGCTACCAGAAGAGGAACCAACTTCCATTATCCTTATTAGAGGGGAAATGACTGATCCACATTTTGCAAGCATATGTTTACACAAACTTTCAAAATCTGAATCCCAGTTAGATAGACTCTTAGAATAAGAGAAAATTTAGGTGCATACCATTTTATCTTATTTTCATACTACATTATCGATTTTTGGCAAAAAATTCAAAAAATACATAACCAGACATATAATTAGAGTTCCATTTTTGAATTGATACCCTGATTCCTTTGTTAGTTTAACATTCTCCATCATTTGATCTTTTAACAATCCACATAGGTCAAATTCATGACCTTCAATTATCATTTTATGAGAAATGTATACTGTGCTAGCCAATGTAGCCCCTTGACAAATTTTTTAGAAGATTTTATAGGTTATGTCGAGTGCAATGTACTTTGTGATGGGATTCCTGATTGTTGCTATCAACAAATCTCTTTGATCTTCGATTATCCCATTTAGGGTTTCAACCTCCTTGTTTCAGATAGATTTATTCTTAGGAACATCACCAACTTTGCAAAATCTAGTTAATTTCTCAATTACCTCATTTGAGATTGACTATGTTTTTTCCAAGTTGAAAACATCAACATGCAATCTGCTCAATAAGAATTTTACAAATTTTGCATTCTTAAGGAACAAAAACTCATTCCACATATCCAAATTTCCATGCTTGGCTTTGCTCAATTGTTTTAATTCGTTAGAAAGCAAAAAAATTCTCATATATCTAATATTTGCAGTATTGTATTTGTCCAATGTAATCGAACCTTTAATTTTCTCCATTTTATTTTTTGTGTTTTAGGGTTTTCAAATACACACCAAATTATATGAAGAATTTGAGAATGATTTGAAGTACCTAACCAATATCAAGATTTGTCGATGAATTTGATTTTCCTGCTTTGAAATCCACTTGTATTATACTTTCCTTTTTCTCTTTGATAATGCATAGTGATAAATGATGGCTCAAAATTTGAATTTAATAGCTCACAAAAGTGCAATAAATGCATTTTCCCTAAGTTTTCAGGGTACTCTATTTTCTCAGATGACTAAAAAAAGTCTAATGCAAACTAACAAATTTTCTAAAATTCCTTTGCTCAATTTATCCAAAACCTCTATACACTCTAAGTACATATTTTTTACTCTTCTCTGCATTCCACTACCATCTGTAGATAGGGGGGGAAATATTTTCTTGTAAAACTCCCCCTAGGCCAATGGCCTTAAATCAATTACCGGAAGAATTACCGGAAGTAGGTTTTGGTACAAAACCATTTCCAGCATCAGAATCACTTTTCTTTACCCATGTATTCTTCATATCATCCATTGTAGCACACAATATTCCTTTGTCCATTCCATTGGATTCTTCTCATCCCACATTAATTAGCAATATGCCCAGACTTCCCAAATGCATAAAATTCAACATTTCTTCTATCAATAGAGTGACTTGACATATTTATGCATTCAGTTGATTTGTGACCATGCATTTTTCAATTGAAACACTGCGCAGAGAATGATGAATCTTTTGACCTTAAATTAATTCAACACTAAGAAACCATATGACCAAACTTGTTACAAGAAAAATAATATCCATTAAATTTTTATGCATTAGGTTGTCTTACCAGAAGACTTCCATTTTTATTTTTTTTGAAGTTATTTTGTCCTGATCTAGAACTTTCTCCCTTTTCACATCCAACACCTCTCTTATCATTTCCAATCTTCTCTCCTTGAGTTTGTTCATCAAGATTTACTGAATTGATCTTAAAATTTTCGTTGAATTCATTTGCAATGAGAAGATTATTCCTAAGAGTAGTAATTTTCTTACCAAGTTCTTCTTCATTGCTTCTAGTTCTTTACAATTCACTTTCCAACTAAGTGAATTCTCTATTTATTCTGCTTCATTCATCAGATTTCTCTTTTAGGGTCTGAGCAAGGTATTCCTCGTATTTCTTCCTTTCTTCTATCTCCTTTGTCATCTTCATCATCATAGATTCCATTTCATGTTTTAGGTTGATATTATCTCTAGCAAGTTTTTCACATTCTTTGGTTATCTCCTTCAAGGTTTGATTTAGGTGAGAATCATCGATTTATTTGTTCTCCTTCTGTTGTATCTAATCACAAAGATCTTTCCTCTTCACCCTGGATTTAACTATCTGATCCTTTAATGACTGAATGAATTTCTCAGCATCTTTGAGATTTTCTTTCAATTATTGAACTTTTTCTTTAGACTAATCAATATTATCAAGAGCTACCATAAGCTGCTATTGAAGAATACCAGAGTCCATCACATTCCAAGATCCAACTCAAGCTGCAAAATTTCTTCAAAGGAAATAGATCTGATACCAATTGTTGGACTCAAGGGAACACTAAGACGGGGGGTAAATCAATGTTCAACAATTATTAAAACTCCATTCATTCAAAGCATGAAACTATTTCACCATTATATTAAAGAAAAGATGTATGTATTAAAAGTAAGCATATGCAACACTATGACACATAGATTTTTTCATGAAAACCCTATTAGGGGAAAAACCACAGTGGAGATTAGTCCAAAATTTGAGTACTCAAAATATATAGAAAAGGAATTCACTTGCATTTAGGCACACTGCCTAGAGCTCACTGCTCAAAAGAGAAAGGCTTAATGTCTAAAAAATTTAGATTAAAACCATCTTAAGGGTGAACTAAGATAATAGCATCTAACCATACCAAATAATAGTTCTGGTGAATCTCATGGAGCTTATTTAGGGTCTCCTCGCTAGCTTTAGACTTCGGTCTATCCTGTTCTGCTCTATATTGCTCTTTGCATCACTTATGATCCAATTCACATTACTGCTCTGCTAGATCTTCCAATCTGCACTTTCTTGATATTTGCACACACTTTTCTTACTCTTGACTGATAAATATAATCTCTTATATATATCCACAATCAAGGAATTTCTCATCCAACAGTCAACTTTAGAAGGTAATAAGATATTTTAACTTGTCGGCCAAATCCACCACAAAACCTTTATGTGCATCCTCCAAAGTTGGTTAAGACAAAGAGAGGACCCAAATAACACTTAATAAAATATTGAGACTTATAACTAATTCCATCTTATACATCCACGAGTCCCATATTTTCCATGTTGGACTTCTAGCATAGATAATTAGAAAATTAGAGCACCGTACCACCTAAATCAATTAGCGATGCGTGTGCATCAAAACCAAGATATTGCGAGCCTCTATAGACCTTCCTCAGAGATCCATAACCCAAAATATGTATATGGTGGAATGACTATATCACCTTTTATGCCTTTAATGATATCCTATGTTCTTTACTTTGTTCTATCGGTAGGAGCCAAAATAGTGTTTCTCATTTAGATGCAAGTCTTGGATCACATGACTTGGGTTTCCATCAGTTACAACACATATAGGCCAAACTCCTTATCCATATGCCAACACATTTTTGGTTTCCTATTTCTAATACCATAGTGAGAAGAAGTTCGAGACTCATCATCCCACGATAGCATAATTGTTGTGTATCTTGGGTTATCTAGATCTTTCACTCCTAGTATTGACACTAGTACACTAGGGATGTATAACACCCTTAGAAAATATGTACCTTCAAGTAGTATGAAAGTTGAACCAAGAAATGATAGTTTTCCACAAGAAAACATCATTCAAATTCATGGAGATTTAGAAAACTTACAACAAATAATCTTTGAAAAAAATTCAACTACTACCATCACTAACATAGAAAACATTCACTGCATGCTTGAAAGTGAAGATGGCCTTGACCTTGTGAAAATCATAGTGGAAATATTTGGAAAAAATCTCCCCTTAACCAATAGTTTTCCCTTACCAGAAATAAATTTCACAAGTCAAGGAGGGACCCAAATTCCTCCTCTTACAACAATAGCCTCAATACCTACCTATACCAACCTGCAAAGTCCCAACAATAATGCAACGAGTTAGTAACTTGATTCCTTCCTTTGTTATTCTTGCTAGCATCCCTAGCTCCTATGTGGCATCATAAGTTATATATCCTACACTACAATTTATAAGCATTCCATTTACTTGTCCTACAAACACATACACTCCTTCACCACTTTCACTTCCATATTATAATACAATTGATGACCCTCTCATAACACAACTTGTCCAAAATGTTTCATCTCTCCAAAAACAAATCTCCACCATCAACCAAAATAAAAATGGTGCACCTACATATTATGTCCAAAGCAATCCATTATCCCTGGAGATATTGCGAACATCGATGCCACAAGGTGTAGAGGTGCATAGATTTGAGAAATATGGAGGGAAGAGAGATCCTTCTAACAATTTAAATGCCTATACTGCCTTATGTAGTGACTTTTTTCTTGAGGAAATTTTTTTGGAAAAGCTTCTTCCTAGATTCTTGAAAGATACTACCTTGGACTAGTTTTCTTCTTTACCGAACAATTCAATTTATTCATTCAATGAAAATTTTGATGCATTTATAAACCATTTAGAATGAATGGTGATCCTTTACCTACACAAACACAAGAGAAAAAACATAAGATTAGGTCATTATCCAAGTTAGATCATCATTCCCCATGAGATTAGATTGAAACATCAAAATAGGAAATAAAATGAAGAACACAATACAAGCTAATTAAATCCTATCTAATGAAAAAAATTTCAATCCCATGGGGGAATTGGTGCCATTTTGATGTGGAAAATAGCCCTTTCACAGATCCGTGATGTGATTTGATGATATTTTATCATGATTCTTGATTCCTTGATGCAATTTTCTAGTAACTTAATAAAACTATGAAAATTGAATGAAAGTGGATGAAATTGTAGATGAAATTAAGTATAGCAAGCTTGCATCGATTGTGGATGATCAATTCAATATGATAAACCCTCTATTTAGAGAAGAGAATCATGGGAAAAGAGACAAAATGGATGAATGTGGGATAAAATACCAACCAATGAGAGGAGGCCACTTGTCCACATGTGATTGGAGGAGGAATGGGCACATTTTGATGAATGTGCAAATAAATGCAATTAGATGGAATTTGAAATATGTGAAATGAAAAGTTGAAGGGAGAGGAGAAATGGAGTAAATGCCACTTGGCTCAAGGCAAAGGACATGTAAGGGGCCTTTAATGCCTTGTTGGATGTACTGATTCCTTTTGGAGGGATTTTCAAATTTGAAGAATATTCTGTTTTGATTCCAAGTTGAGGGAAAATAGATGAGTTAATAAATCAATTAATTTGATTTATTGGTGCAAGTTGCAAAATCTAGAGGATTGGAGTGATTAGGATTAGGATTAATCATGATTTGATTAATTTAGGTAGAAATTAGACGATTTGAAAATTTTTTACGTAGATTTTAAGATTTAAATAAATCAAAGTTGAGAGGAATAATGGATTTTAGATTTAATTAAATAGATATTGATTTATTTGATCAAAAGAGGGTGATGTTAGTTTTAAATCAGATAAAGATCAATTTATTTAATTTAAAAGAGATGAATTTGCAGAGCAATTAAATAAAGTGAATTATTTAATTACAAGAGGGATTACAAGATTAATTACATAAAATAATTTATTTAATTAATAGAAGCGAGTGACTTAATCAGATAAATTAGATTTATTTAATTAAGAGAGGAAATACAATGAATTTAATCAAATAAATACTATTTTATTAAATTTATTAGTAAAGGAGATGATTCAAGATGAACTGGTCTGAGTGAAATTAGGATCAGGTGCACAAGATCAATCTGTATATTTTTTTTGTCTACATTTTTCCCCACTTTGAAGCAATGTACCTGTTACGTTGGTTCAAAGAATAAATTGCCAAGATCAAAATTCAAAATTTTCTATTTTTTTTAAATGCCCTACTGCTGCCCCAGCGAGGAGTATGCTGGTATATAGCCCCCTTGGGAGATTAGATGAAAATTTGGATTTTTTGGGTGATCTTGCGAAAAAAGAGAACAAACTACCTAAGGGGTTTAGAAAGGGTCCAAGATGCCAAAAACATGCCAAAATATGAAAAACAACCCTCGGTTGGGAGAAAATAGGATCGGAGGTCCAAAACCCTAGCTGAACGGCTAAATATGGTAAAAAATCCCTAACTTTAAAGCTTAAATAGGCCTCAAGGGATCACTTTCAATTCATTTGCACACTTAGCCTTTTGAGATTTTTGCATTTTGAGCTCTAAGAATTGATCAAGATGGTGCAACAAGTACTTCCTTGACATGTGTCTGATCGAGTGTGAGTGTACCAATGACCAGTCAACGTAGGACCACTAGTATGTGACCCTTACCCACCTTGTCCTTTCACTTTTCAAGTGAATTTAAGAGCGGTCAAAGTAAAATTTAGGTCAATCAACACAGTTTAGCACCACTAGAAGGTAAAAAGTGGGGTTGCATTTTTAAACTGTGTCATCATGGTAGAGTTTGGAAATTAGGGTTTTAGGAAAACTCAGATGCATATGAAAATTGTACCGCTGTGATCTAATTTAGGTTTTGGGTTTAGGGTCACAATCAAACTGCATCACAACAGTGGAATGTATAGTTTAGAAGGGTCCCAGTGGTGCAGTTTGGAATTTGCAAACAATATCGCAATTCTAGAAAATGCCACATTCTTTATTTCAATTACAAAAACTCGGGGTAGGGTCTTGATTTTTTACGAAACTTGACGTTGTGGCTTTTTCTGCACAAGAGGACCTCAAGATACTACTTTCATAGGAGCATCAGTCCCTAGTTCTTAGTCGGTTAATTGGTATGCATGAGTTTCCCCAAGAGCACCTTGGTGTGATTGGGTTTTCTTATGTTGTGTACATAGCCCTGTGAGGACACATCTGGGCATGATGATTGTCCTAGAAAAAAGATGGCATATTGAGATGTCCTTATTTCACCTGACCATAGGAGAGGCTACAGTCACATTAGAGGATATCTGGCATATCCTTCAGCTACCCATCCATGATGAGAGTTATTTATGATGTGGATGCTGGGAGGGACGTGTGATTCAAGATTGTGGGGCTTGATGACCTCATCTTTTCTGAGGAGTAGATAGAGCTCGAGAGGTATAGGGATACAATTCCAAATTCTAGACTGGTTGTAGATGTGATCATCTCAGTTCTTGTGGCATCAGATCGATGAGGATGATATTTTAGTCCTAAATGGGGCCTTGCCTGGTAGCTGATGCTCTTTAGGAGATAGTGTTTTGCATGGGGGCCAGTGATGTTGGCTTTGCTCTATCGATACCTTCACAAGTTTACCTATTTGGATAGTAGGGCCATTAGGGCAAGTGTCACACTTTTACATGTCTAGGTTTGGGCACATATAGCAGTGCTTTGCCCTTAGGTCACACCAGTTTCCCTAGAGCAAGATGATCCCATTGTTTGGAGATATGGAGGGGTCAAGACCACTTTTAGAAATTGATGGGTAGGTGACATCCCTCACTAGAGGAGGGTTATTGATGAGATGACCGACTTCACTTTGCGGACTTGGCTTGGTGTTGGTCCTTGGCATGATGATGTTCGCTAGGTATTCTTTGCATGCTAGGAAAAAATTATGCAAGGGAGGGAGCATACCATGGTAGAGTGTTATCTCCCCAAAAGAGTGCCTTGATAGTTCAGGGATAGGTAGGATTTTCTTGATGACCAGTATGTGGCCATCCTTTCTCAGACTATGAGAGAGAAAGCATGGATAAGACCTATACTAAAAGATGAGTTTGTTACATCATTTAGACAGCTAGTGGTTAGTTCGTGGCCATATGATTAGGGATAGTGGGATGCAAGGGTAACAAATTCCTACACAACATGGTTTAGACCACCCTTGCAATTTACAAATCCAGGTGTGATACCTGTATGGCATAGGCCCATAGGTAGGTGAATAGACCAAGGGCGAGGAGGTAGAGGGGATGGGGGGAGAGGATGAGAACCACCTCCACATCATCCACATTAGAAGCCATCCCAAGAGTAGGCACGACAAACACCACTCCAAGAGTAGCCACGAAAGAAATCACCCTGAGAGCAACCCATATATGGGGATGGAAAGATTGATGTTTTGAGGGACCAACAGTAGCAACCCCCACCACCACCACCATTGCCAAATCATAGAGATGTTCTCATAAAAAATATTTAGACACAAATGTAGGTACTCACGAGTGAGAGGGACTAGGATAGCTAGTAGGTCCAGACTCTTGCTATAGAGAGAGATTATGCCCGATCAGAGTGGGACCAGGAGATAGGACGATGACAAAAACTTGAGAGTATGGACTCTACATCCTAGGGCAGGACATTGTCTACATGGGTATACGATGAGGCAGTGAGAGAGATAGATTACTATAAGCTACATTATACGAAGGTAGTTCCATTAGTGGCTTGGGTGCCAGAGTATTCCCAATAGAGAGGGATGAGACAACTTGAGGATCATGCTGAGAGACAAGTGGGAGAGGGAAAAAACCAATAGGGATAGTTATTCATTTCTTTGATTAGAGACAACATTCATTTTTGATCCATCGGCTCATTTTTTGATAGCCCCGATTTGTATTGTATACTTGATTTACACACATTTGATCTTGATCTTTGTACCATGATAGCTACATTTATATATATATGAGATGATTTGATTCATTTATGAGATGTCCTATTTTACTGATGCATGATGAATGGATGTATTTTCTTTCTTATATGATATGATATGCAAATAGTATGATTCTATCTTATGAGATGCATTTATTTTATGAGATGCATTTATTTTATGTGATGCATTTATTTTATGTGATGATGATGTGGTGTGTGATGTAATGATGTGATGTATATCTTTCATGGATGCAGGTGATTCTGAATGCATTTATTTTTGTATATTTTATATGCCTTAATGATGGATGATATGTGGATGCAATGTCTTATGATATGTAAATGATTCTATAAATTACATCTTAATGTATTATGAAATGTATGCTTATGTGATAATATCTATGATGAAATGAAAATAATTGTAATGAATATTAATGATGAAATTCAATGGATCTATGTTTCCTATATGATTCGATATGCATTATGCTGATGAGAGGTGGATGCAGGGTTGATGCACTTTATCGACGTTTTTGCATAACTGTCATGGTACCCTATTAATATGGAAAGAAGACAAAAGAAAGAAGATCCAACAAACCTACTTTATTACTGATGATGATAATAATGATATTAGGAATTGGTCTTTTAAAAGGTCCATTTACCTTATGTTTGATAATATAGTTAGGTACGATGCATCAAGGTATAAAGAACTAGGATGACATGGTACCTAGTGTGATTGAATTTGACTCAAAAATATGATGGGAGTACTCATGTTCACACTTGACATACAAAACCTCATTCAGAATGTAGTTTGGATATTCTAAATATCTCAGTCCAAAACATAGAAAAGTAAGCCTTCCTATGTGGTCAACAAGATACCTAGAACACCCTCCCTACAAACCAAACAAAGCACGCATGATGAAGTTATATTACAAGAATATCAAGCAAGCACAATAGATAAAAATATAATGATCATTGCCCCATTACATTCTCTCTAAACCATTTTGATTAGGCATCATTGAGAGGTCCTTGAAATGAGTGTGAAATAAGATAATTCAAAAGGACCAGATAAAGTAACTAAACAAGCTAATGTTCATACTGCTAGCCAAAAGTAAACTATGGTGATGTCCATCACAAGAAATGATGAATCCTAGGACATGTTTTTATCAAGTGATATGAGATTGACTAGATGATAATCTATTGATACCAACAGTTGAACAACTTGTCTACTTAATGACCTAGACTTGAGACTTTGGCGATTGAGCTTTTACTTTTAAACGTGCTAGACTTGCTTCTGATTGTTTTACCAAATGATCAAAATGACGATTGATTTATTATGAATGAGATTCTTTCAGGTGAAAGTGGGATGGAGATGGATGGATTTTTTCAAATATTTGGATTTTTTTGGTGTTTTGAAATGTTTTGAGGTTGTTTTTGGGATTTTGAGCTTTTTCAAAAAAATTGGTATTTTATGCGATTTTGACCAAGAACCTAACCTAAAGACCTATCCTAGGGGTCTCAGGAGCTAATAAAAAAAATAGTCTTTCCTACATTATACACATGGAGACCACGCAGTTCAACTAACACATACTTGATTATTGATGAAATGGATTCTTAAAGGACTAATCTAAGGTGTCTCAGGGGATGATCAAAGATCAACCTTGCCTACTTTCAAGCTCAGAGACGACGTAGTTTGACTGATGACACCACTTTTGATTTTTTGAAATTTTTTCATGATTCAAATAGTTTTTGATTTTTTGATTTTTTTATGTTTTGGGATTTTTGAAGGATATTACAAATGCTTTTTGCATTTTCTTATTTCAAGAAAGATTGCAAGAATATACACAAATCCGATCCGATCTAGGTACAAGAACATGCCCCCAACGTGGTGTGATAGAATAATTCGATATAGGTAGGAAAAATTGACCTTAGGAATGTGTTGAGTAGTATTAGGGTAGACCATGATATGAACACAAAATCAAGCTATGGTACTAACATAGATGGATGATGAAAGGGTGTGATGGAAATTGATAGATGATGATAGGTGTAAGCTGTGAAGATCTTGGTGGATGTGGAGTGCTTTATTTACACAAGGCACTTAAATTGAAAGGTTTTCCCCAAGCTACTTATCCATAGCACTACCAAAGTGGTTTTGACTAGAGGATGATTTTTCCCTTTACTATTTTTTAATCCCTTTTCTAATTATTTTTAGATTTTTTATATTTTTTTAATTTTTTGCACTTTTCATTTTACCCTTAAGAGATCATGCATAATTTTTTTGAGATGAGATTTATTCATGGGCTCTTGCATAGGTTCGCCTTTGAGCATTCAAAATTGGTATGCTCCTGATTTGTAGCTCGTAGTGATGATGAATTGTCCCAAACAATTGGGTTCAAATTTACCCTTTCTATTTGGATTTGGTAAGTTCTTCTCATTTTCCTTCAGTAATAGCTCACCGACTTGGAAGGAATAACTCCTAATTTTATTGTTGAAGATTCACTTGAGATGGTTTTGATATACTTGCCATTGGTTTAAGGAATCCATACACTTCTCATCCAGTAGTTCTAGTTCAGTCAATCGTGAGACCTAGTATTCTTCATCTATAATGAGATTATGTAGTGATATTCTCAAGGATAGGAGCTTGATCTCAATGGGGAGGATGGCCTCTAATCCATAGACAAGAGAGAAGGGGGTTACATCTATTGGTGTGCAAATTATTGTGCAGTAGGCCCATAAGGAGGGATTCAATTGCAGATTCTAGTCACGACCAACGTCATTGATTGTTTTCTTGAGGATTTTCAGGATGGTTTTAATGGTAGCTTCTTTTTGGCCATTTCCTTGGGAATAATATAGAGTGTAAAATAAATGTTAGATTTTGAAATTTTGACATAGGTCGCGAACATCCTAATTTTTGAAATGTGTCCCATTATCTGAGATAATGGATTGAGGGACACCGTATCGCAAAATAAGATAATTCAGGATAAAATTCGATAACTGCTTTCCTGTTATGTAGGTCATGGGAATGGCTTCCACCCACTTCGTGAAGTAATCCATGGTGGTGATGATAAATTTATGGCTATTGGATGAGGTGGGGGTGATTTTACAAATGAGATCAAGCCCCCATTGCAAAAAGGGCCAAGGTGTGATGATTGGGTGGAGCTCCTGAGCTGGTGCATGGATGAGGTCCCCATGCTGCTAACACTACAAACACCTTTTCATATATTCATGCACTTCTCTTTCCATTTTCGGCCAATAATGTCCCATCCTCAAAAATTTCTTGGCTAAAGTCATATTGCTCGAGTGTGAACCACAATTTTTTTTATGTTCCTCAGTCAAGGCCTTCTTAGTGTTTAGGCAATGTAAAAGGGTCCCTTCAATGCTCCTATAGTATAGGGTATCTCCCAGGATGACAAAATGGGATAATTTTTTGACAAAGTCTCTTTTGAGGTTCGGGGTTATGTCAGTAGGGAGAACTCCTATTCTCAGGTAGGTGTAAATATCATGGTACCAAGGATCACTGGGACTAACAATTTTGCACACCAATTTGAACTCTATTACATTGACTGCTAGTGTGATAATTTTCTCTATGAGTAATTTATACTTTGGGACATTGTGTGAGATCTGTAGGAGTGATCCAATCCTAGCCATTGCACCCGTTGCTTTGTTTTTTGCTCTGGGTAGTTATTCAAATGTGATATCGATGATGGACTCCTTAAGGATTTCCACCAATATTTGTATGGAGTCATTTTATCATTATTATTTTTATATTCATTATTCACCTAATTGTTTATGAGTTGTTTCCCCCATAGACCTTAAGTTCCATTATTTTCCACTGCACTACGATCCTCAACCCTATGACAAGAGCCTCGTATTCTACGATGTTGTTTGTGAATGCGAATGACAACTTGTATGATTTAGATATGCAATCACCTTACAGAGTGATGAATAAGATTCCCTCTCCTGACCCATGTTCTATGTAGGATACATCAAAATACATTTTCCAATGTTCGACTACACTAAGGTTAAATATTAATTCATCGGGGAACATTGAAACAAGTGGATTCTTTACATATATAGGTACTTTTGCTAGTTGATATGTGATTGATTTTCCTTTGATAGCCTTGTGTTCTACATAGTCAATGTCATGCTCCATTAGGATCATAACCCACTTAGTCATTCATCTTGTGAGAGTTGCTTTGGAAAGTAGGTATTCAAGTGGATCTATTTTTGCGATTACCTTGATCTAGTGTGCTAGCATGTTATGTCTGAATTTCTATGTTGTAAACACAACTACTAGGAAGGCTTTCTTAGTGGGTGTGTAGTTTAGCTCATTTCCTACCATGGTCCCGTTGATGTAATAGATAACCCTTTCCTTCTTGTTTTCATCATGTTGGGCTAAGAGAGCACTAAGGGTAGCCACTGTTGCTAATATGTATAAGATCATAAGTTTTCCTGGAATTGGTAGCATAAGGAATGGTGGTGTTAGAAAATACTCGTTGACCTTATTAAATGATTGGTCACATTTCTCATCCCATTTTTATTTTACCCCATTATGCAGTAGATGTGATTATTGTATTTCCTTGTCTACTAGTTGCGCTATGAATCGACAGATGGAATGGAGTCTTCCTTGTAGGCATCTTAGATGCTTTGATGTCCTAGGTGCCTCCATTTCAAAGATTTCCTTGACTTTGGTAGGGTTGAACTCAATTCCTCTTATTGACACAATGTACCCTAGGAGCTTGCCTAATTGTACTCCAAAGACACTTTTTCAGATGAATTCAGACCTTGAACTTTTCCAATCTATCAAAAATGGAGCTCAAAGTAGATATGTGGTCCCATCATTTCCTTGATTTATCCAATACGTCATCCACATAATATTTCATAGATTTATGGATCATGTCATGTAAAATCAGTGACATGGCCCTCTAGTAGGTTTCTCTTGCATTCTTCAACCTGAATGGCATCATATTCCAGCAATATGTTCCCCACAAACAAGTGAATGTTGTCTTGTTCTGGTCTTCCTTGGCTATCATGATTTTATTGTATCTTGAGAATCCATCCATTAATGATAGCATATCATGTCCTACTATCATGTCCATGATCATTTCAATGTTTGGAAGTGGAAATTCATCCTTTGAACATGCCTTGTTTAAGTGTTTGAAGTCCATGCAGATGTGGATGCCCCCCTTTTGGTTTTGAAATAGGTACGAGGTTTGAGACCCACTCTAGATAATTGATCGACTGTATGGACCCTGCATCTAGGAGCTTTTGTAATTCCATTTTGACCAACAATGCTATCTAGGGATGCATTTTTCTCAGCTTTTGTATCATAGGCTTCACTTCAGGATATACAACTAGGTGATGAACCACAAATTTTGGATCAAGCCTAGGAATATCAACATAATTTCATACAAATTTTACCTTTCTTTCCTCTAAGAAAGTAGCTAGGAGTTCTTGTTCTTCTATGAGAAGTGACTCAATGTATAATGTTATGTGTGGTAGTTCCTTTGTTCCCAGATTCACTGGATTGCACTTTTATGCTAGAACCACTGGCTTATCCTGTTGAATGGCACTGAGAGGAAGATTGAATCCTTCACCCTCTAACACCTCAAAGAGGTTTTAACTATTGGATACATCCTTTATTTTTACTATTTTTGAGTCAGAGAGTGCCACTGTGTGGTTTTCACTCAAAGACCTTGAGATTATTCTCAATTTCTCACTTTTGCGACTTAAGGATTCAATCAGTTCCCCATAATATTCTTATGTATCTAGTATGATGTCAAACCTAGCTTTATGATCTCCATATGGAATTGTATCCCATAATCCCATGAATCTAGAGAGTGCCTCATCATTTTCAAACATGTCCATAATTGGTGGTGCTCGTTTGTTGTAACCAATGAGTTGGAGATAGACTAGGTTTATTTCATGGGTTTGATGGATTGACTCAAAAGACAAGGTGCTAATCATGAATAAGGAGGAGTCTTCGAAAAGAATAGGCAAGTCAGTTATGGGATCCTTGTCATTACTACACACATTGTTTATGTCAAAATCAAAATTTATCCAAGGGAAGACCTATAGATACTGGTAGTTTAAGGGTGGCTACTACTATTTCAACAATGAGATTTTCAACAATGATAGGTTCCAATCGACTATTGCTATTTTTTACAAGACTTTCATTTCTATTATAGCCCATGCCCAACATTAATTAAATTCGTTTGTTGGTATTATCCATAGGAAGGGTTGGTAAAGGCCTTTCATATTGATAGAGGAGATTGGATACATCTCTCTCATCCACCACTTCTCGATCTACATCCCCCAACTCCTAAATCAAGAGGAATTCACTCTGAAGGTTGGAGTTGTTGTATTGGTAGCCACAAATTTCCATGGGATCTAGGGGATTTATGTAACTCCCTAACACAAAGGATTATTTCTTCATTTTATAATCCCCACACCCATTGTCTTGGATTATGACCTTGATTTCAAATATGTCAGGAATGGTGGATGTCTTTTTCCTAGAAGTGGAGGCTATGTTAGTTGGGTCTATATACAGGGTTGAAGGGCCTTCATCATTTTTTGGAGCTTGGGGGATATTATAGTACTTTTCTTCCAATTTTTTGCAGTAGGGAAAGGGCTCAATATCACCATAGATTGTGACCTCTTTGTTTTGATATGAGAATTTGACGCACTAATGGAAGTTTGATGCAACTGCTTGCATCCCATGGATCCATGGATTCCTAGGAGGATGTTGTATGATAGATCAATGTCAAGGGCATGGTAGGTGGTTTCCATAATAGCTTCCCCTACTTGAATAGGGAGCTGGATAGTGCCCTGACACACTCTTTCTTGGTCATCATATGCTCTAATTGTGATTCCCTTTCCTTTTTCAATGGAATCCTCAAAGAATCCTAGATTATTTATGAGCTTGAGAGAACAAATATTTAGACCTCCACCCTCATCCACCAAGACCCTTTTGACTTAGTTTTTATGAACCAAGACCTCAAGGTAGAGTGTGTGATTATGAGATGGTTGGGTGGGGAAGTCTTGGTCAAATAATGTCAAGAGATTTGAGCTGGTAATGTTTTCGACCATAGCTTGGAATTTTTTAGTATCCAAATTGGCTAAGACAGTGGATGAAACTAATGCTTGCACTCAAGTATTTCTCTATGGGAAGATGAAATCTTTAGTAACTCCATGATGGAGATCTGAGTGGGAGTTCTATTCAACTAGTCCAAGACACTGTACCCATTAGGATTAAATTTTTGATTTGAGGTGAATGTCCTAGGTGGTTGTGATGACCAAACAATGGTGAATTTTTCACTACATGTGGTGAGTCCATAATCAACCTTGACTCCCTTGATATTAACAACAGTGACCAGTTCATCTAGGGATGTGACAATTTGTTCATACACATGGCTCATATTGTTGTACTTTTTTTCCCTTAGTTATTTCGTATGTTAATATCCAACATTAGATTTGTGTAGAACTTAAGATCTTGATTTCTTGTCGGTTGCTCCATGCTAATGATCTTGTCATTGATGAGGTCTTGGATTATATTTTTCAGCTTCATGCAATTGGCTTTTGTGTGCCCCTTGATTTTATGATAATCACAAAGGTAATTTTCATTGTATCATGGAGGTTTTACTCGAGGCTCTTGATAATTATCATAGGTGGGGACTTTGATGAGATTCTCTTTGACCAATTTCTTCATGATGGATTAAACTGATTCCCCAAGGGCTGTGAACTTCCTCTTGGGGGGATATTTGTTTCAAAAAGGTGGTCCTCCTTGATTATTTAGATTGTTGATTTGATTTTTGGGTAGTTGTTGTCCTACTGTATTGGTTTGTGTGTTATTGTGATTGTTGTTTTACAATTGTTGATATGTTGGAGTGTTCTACCTCGGGGCATTGATTATGACCCTTGTATCAACCACACCATCATTGGTGAAATTCTTGATTTTTGACCACGTGTGAGGTTTTTCATTATAGTTGGTGGAGGGGCAGTTATCTTGATGTTAGGGGTATGTGGGTGTACCCCCTTCTGCAATGAGGGCTTGTTCAATGTTGAGCACCTTGGGGATCAATTGGTTGTAAGTGGTAATGCACTACATTTTTAGATGGAATTCCAAGGTTTTCTCTAGAATTGAAATGATGGTGCAAATTCTTTGCTCCTTTGGCATGGCCCACTTGCTTCGATTGGCCATGGATTGCCATCATTGTAGGAAGGAAATGAATGATTCCCCCTTACCTTGTTTGAGCACAAATATTTCATCTAGACTAACATCCATGTCAATGTTGAATGTGTAATTCTTTATGAATGCATCTATGATATCTTGGAACATTTTGATGCTAGTAGGTAAGTGAGAAAACCACTCCATGGTAGGGCCAGCCAAGCTTCAAGGAAATAGTTGCATCAGATATGTATGATTATATGCGACTTCTATGCAATGTACTTGGAATTCCCTGATGTGATCCGTAGGGTTTCCCAACCCATGGTATTTGTCAAAATTAGGGAGTTTGAATCACTTTGGGAATGGTATCATTTCCAAGCTCCTCTTGAAAGGATAAGGGCACAAATTTCTCGGTGTCCTTCTTGTTTTCCCTGATTGAAGATCAAGCACTTTCTGCAAGAGCAATATGATCTATGTTGTCACATCATCTTGTGGTTTAAGAGGCAGAGTGAAGGTGTTCTGGAGGGGTCGAGGTATTTGAGTGATGGGTGGAGTGTGGGTGGGAGTTTGTTGAAAGCTCTACTACACAAGTAAGGCTTGTTGATATTCCTGCATTTTCTATTGTGCCAAAAATGCTTGTTGTTGTTCTTTCTAATTTTGTGCCAACAAATATTTTTGTTGGACTTGTTGTTGAGCCACTTGCTATTGTGCTTGATACTATTGTAGGAATTTTTGATATGCTTGTTGTTGGGTTTCTTGCAATTATGCCTAGTATTGAGCTTGTGCTTATGCTTGCTAAGCTTGATATTGGGCTTGACCTTGACCTTGTGCATGTTGGGATACTTGTGCGGCTTGGGTAGCCTATGCATCTTGTGCGACTTGAGCGTCTTTTGCAGATTAGGCGACCTATTGTTGTTGCAGTAAAGCTTGAGATTGGGTAGCCTATGTGCTTGTTGTGCTACCAATTGTGCCTTCATTTGTTGGGAAACTATTTCTGCAACTTGTTGATTTTGAATTTTTTGAAGTGACTTTTGATAGGTGGCTCATTGAGCTTCTTGCAACATTATGCTAAAGGAGTTGGCCATGTTGGGTTTTGGTGGTGGTGGAGGTGGATTAGGAATAGTGTTTCTTTTTGTGATGAGTGGGACCGTTGTATTGATAATTGGGGTTTGGATGGTGGAGGGTGCGATTGATAGGTTTGGTCCTTGGGAGATCATGTTTTGAGATACTTTGGGAATGGTGGATGATGTGTTGATTTTTGGGGTTGTTTGAATAGTTTCCACCTATTTTTGCGATGTCGATGGCAAGATGGGAGGATTTGGTACAATGTTTTGATTTGTGATTGGAGGGTTGCTTGGATTTGGTTGATTGATGGTGGGTAAAGGGAGAAGGCCCAACCCAATTCCAAAACATAATATTTCATTTGTTAAAGATAGGGAAACTATAGAGAATGATGTGATCAATGTTGACATAGATGATGATAACAATGATTCTATTCAGCATGATACTATCACTAATAATGCTATATATGAAATGGTAGGGGTGATAGATTTCATCCCTCGTGTTACATCTCAAAAATGCAGGTTTGAACCACAAGAGGTTGCCAAGCTCTTAACACGTTTCTAGCTAACGTACAAGGCCAATTAATATAATTGAACATTCTACTCTTTAGTCTTTGCTAAACCTAGGCGTGTGTGCGCAAATGTTGAAGCAGATTTGAAATTTATGTTATCCTTAACTAAGACAATCTATTCACAATGGCAATGGGAAGTGAAATAGATGTAGATGTTAATTTGGTATAAATTGTATAAGCAATATCAAGGTATATGAGTATGTTTGGGTAACATATGTAGTTGTTCAAAAATGAATGCTTTATAAGGTTCCTAAAGTGATTTTTATGGATTTGAATGAAGAGATGGATAAGACCAGTGCCTTATTGGGTAAAACGGAGTCAAAGAAAGCTAGTGATGGGTGACTAATATTGGATACGACTCAAACTATTTTGCACTTGAATATTTAAAATTTCTATAAATGTGCAAGGATGTGATTGGCATAATCTTCTTATTGATCCAATAAAGATCTATTAGGTTACTATGATCTATATTTAATAGGATTTTAATCCTTCCTTGAAGAAACCAGTTAAAAGGGATCACACAGTGACAAAAAATGTGTATTGAAAAAATGAAAAATATACTTGATTTATTCAGTTTTGAATAAATTAATAGTATTGTCTAGAGACAGTGTAGCATCTTTCAATTATAGACTATTTTTATTGATCCAATTGATATTTCCAAAAAAAATTATCTATTAAGAAGGATTTTAATTCCTACTTGAAGAAACAAATTAAGAAAATTACACAAGACCAACGAATGTGTGATGAATTTAGTATTGTGCTTGGAATATATTCAAATAATAAGGAACACCAACTTGGAGATAGTCGAATAATTCTTTAAATTAATGAACAATTGACACCAATATTTGAGTCAATCAAATTCATAGGTTTTCATTAATTCCTCCAAAATTTCATACATGCATCATGGTCTTTAGTGTATAATCTACATGATAAACATTTTAAAAGTATATTTTGCATATCTCCTACCTAACTCCTAATTCTACTCATACCCCCTTTGATGATATAATTCATCTTACATATACACATTGTAATTTTAGGGTTGCATCCCTTTGTATCCATTCACTGCAGCTCTCCAATATTATTTGGTGAAATAGAATATTTTAATTTTTTTCCCTCAGCAAATTAAAATATTTTTTTAATCTTCAACTTTGTATCTCTGCAAAAAAATAAATTATTTCACAATACTTTAGTTTCAATTCCTTCGCCAACGATTTCTCATTTATATTTACTCTTGGTAAAAATATCTCATTTTTCTTTTCACTCGTATGCATTCTCACCATATTCTTTGGGTAAAAATAATTACCCACTCCTTAACTCTTTCCAAAAATATTCTTTTATCCCACATTACACTATTATCACTCAAAATAATATGTTGTGATTATTATTAATAACTTTTTCACTTTGCACTTTTTATGCATTCAAGCAATACCACACCTTCTTTGTTTGGCCTTCACAAGAAAAAATATTTAAGTCCCTCCATACCACACACCTTTCAAAATACTATAGTAAAGCTTATATGTTGTCCAAAATACCACACTACCAAGAGACTAGTGTTGGGCCCTCATGATAATGTGGGATGCTACCACACTACCACACTAGTTCCAACATCCTCCTACAATGATACGGGAAATTCCATTTGATACCACCCATCTTATCATTTTCTATGTATTCCACACAGAAAGACACTTCTTTGGTTGAGTTGTGTAGATCATTGGTGACTTCAACAATTCCATGAATAAATTTTTCTCCATGCATGGGTGAATTAGGTCTTTCTGTAATTTCTTCTCTTTCTATTTGCATATTCTCATATCTATAAGTCCTCCATGTTTAGTGAGATATTTTTGAATTCCACTGGTAAATTTACTCCTATATTTCATGAAAGAATAACATGTAATTCGAGGGTGCTTTCATTACTTTGATCATTTGGATAGAAGAATTATATTCTCTTCTTCTCTATTATCTTCATTGTCCGGTTTAAAAAGTGTCCACGCAAATATATTTTTGCTCTTGTTTGATGAAATCGATTGAATTATATTCAAATGCATTCTCAAAAGATCAGTCCTCACAAATGTTCCCATGGATACCCAAGGTGATCCCACAATAGTGGTTTACAATTTTTGGCCAAATTGGACACTGAAATATTATTTTTAACTAAATCTTCACATTCGAGCACCTATAGTGGCTAAACCGTGAATAATTTGAAGATTATACAAACTAGAGTCTTGTCAAATTTTGTCTATAGATTCTAAAAAAAAAAATTCATTTTTTTTGGAATCAGATTGCACTTCTTTTTTTCATCTCCCACGAAAACTGGGTTTTTTTATAAAACAGCATTTTAAAAAAGTGACGCTCACTGTATACAACATAAATTTTTTTGTATGAAGGATAAAATTATAATTTTTTGAATTTATATTTGTAACTACGATATCTAGCCATTTAATTTTGTCTTAGAGTATTTTATTGAATATTTTTTCCTTGATCAAGTTTCAAAGTCAAACCAATTGCAATTCAGACATAGGCAGACTATATACAACATAACAGTTTTTGTATGTATCAAAATTCAAATTTTTTTAATGGATCAAGGACATCAATACCCAACACGAACATATTTAAAAAAAAAAAAAATTCATAATTTGATATTTTCCCACATGTAAAGAATAAAGAGCTTGATTTTTAGTGGAAAACCTATGTTTAATAAAACTAAAAAAACACATACATAATAAAACCAAAACATATTAAAATTATATTCATTGAATAGATCATTCTGATAAATACCTGATTCTAGCTGGGTTTGTGAAGATTCCTCCATTTTCATCCTCAACCCGAGTTATGAAGTGCTAAAATTTAGGTTTTTTTTGTGTCTCAGATGGGGGATGAGGGATATAGGGGTTCGAGAAAAAATATAGGGGTTTGCTCGAACCATGGTTCACTCGAACCCCTTCAAAGAGGTTCATTCGGACTGCTTTCCTATGCATTTTTTTTTTGGCGGCCAAGATTCAAAGGGGTTCGCTCGAACCCTAGTTCGAGCAAACCCCTTATTGCCTCGATCGAACCAGTAGGTTCGTACGAACCCCTAAAATCACTTTTTTTTCCTTGGGGTCATTTTTTGTGAGTTTTCCTTCCTCGCCTAAATTTTAAACCACTATTGTGGCTTCACCCCCTAGTCAAACATGATCTTAATTAGATCTCAATCGAGCTTGAATTATGGCTATGGATATGAAATCTTCAAAATCAGGAACTTTGAACAATATTAGCTTGTAGAAAGCTTGGCATTTTCAGTATCATCTAGCTATTCAATCTCCACTGCAGGATTAAATAGTGTTGTGAATTTATCTGTAGAAACTCAAGTGAACACATTCTTCATCTAGTCAATGGAATAATTTCACATCCTTAAACAACACAAAGAAAACTACAAAATTGGTATTTGTGCTTTTACTTATCAATTCAACCAAAATGCCACTCCCTAATGTCGTCGAGTACACTTCTTACCATTTTCAAATAGCTTCAAAATGATTTATGCCCCTCCTACATAACCTCTTAATTCTTTAAAATCGTGCCAAAATTTTATATAATATCCTTCACTAAAGACCGGTCTACAATTATGACCTCCAATTTGTGGAATTTTACATTCCATACATTACTTGAGTTTCATTACCATGGCTCCTTTCATGACCACCGTTTGAACTTCTACATGCAAGATTCTTTCATTTTATCATCATGTGTATGAGAGCTCATCATAGCTGATAGTTGGTTGATTACTAGGGGTGCATTAGTTAATTTCGATACTGCTCAATGAACCGTAGTATGTTTCTGCTTTTAAAGTGTTGAAGTTTGAAGACTTTTTCATTGCATCACTAACACCAAAGCGTAGTATATAATTTATGATTGGATAATATTTTCCCTCTCATTCATATCCATAATGCTTCCACAATGTCATTTTATTATTTTTTCTTTGCCATATTTAGAGATTTATATGATCCGTCCTTTAATCTGACATCGAAGATCCAAAGATTTTAGCAGATTTTTAAAGAATAATATTAAATTGTGCTTGTATTAGAAATAGCAGTTCATTATTTGGAAGGTTCTTACAATTACATTTCTGATTCCAACCTATTGACAAAAATATGATCTTTGCATATGAACACAAACATTAACACTAGGGTATGTGCAGTATCATCATGGAAAAAATAGGCCCTTAAGTGGCGATGAAAATTCACAAAATCAGAGTTAGGCAACTTGATGTAAAAATTTGAATAATTTATCTATATTATTTCAAAATAATGTAACAATATAATCTTTATCAAATTGAATTTAGTTTCCAAAATACTAGTTTTATTTTTTTTAAATAAAAATCTATTTGGTGAAAATTTAAAATTTCAATGTAGTAGTAATTAAATTTCAAGGAAAAAATAAGAAGCAGGTGTTTGTCTAACCACCCTAACCATAATAAACTAATAATTTTTTTTTATAAAATTTTAGATATAAGTAGAGGACTCATGTCTCAATGTGATGCATATTTTTTTGTAATTTTTTTCTAACTAAATAATTAATAATGATTTTTTATTACAAATTTTAAAAAATATAAAAACTCGTATGTCTGACCACCTTAACTTGGTCAAAAATTCATGAAATTATTTTTTTCTTTTTTTAATCTTATAGTATGTGAAGCATAGAATGTGACACATGTTTTAGACTCAATAAAAAAATAACGTTTGAAAGCAATAGATGTTTTTCAATCAGCCTATCAATTAGGACTTTAGTCGTAATTCAAATAGAAAATGAATAATAATTCTTTATTAAATTCAAATTAAAACATAATTTATATTGATGGAAAGCTGAGAATCTCCTTTAAAAATCCTTTTTGTTTCATCAATTTTAGGTTAAAAAAAGTCGGCAGCCACATGGGCCATCATATCACTTACATATCACCACTTTTTGGCCCATCATGATCCTACACATACCCACTAGTATAAGGATAAACAAATGATTTTTCAAAATAGACATTCGTCTATTCTGTATTCTTCAAAATAAATTTCACGACTTGTCACTATATGCCATTGGGATCTTTCCCTTCAAAAGCCTTTATTCCTTACAAAAAATTGTGTTTGGTCATTCTTTTTGTTTTTATAGAGCCTCCATACCAAGCAAGCCCAATATTTTTTTACATTTCCAATCATTTCGGTGTTGCACTTGTATGAAAAAATTTGGACCTCATACTTAGCCGCTCTAGGCCATCTTATCCTAATATGTTGTCCATATCCTTATGACTCCATCGAATAGGTCACCATAAGATCTCCACTTTAGCAATAATTTCCTATCCCAAATGCTATTCCTCAATGCCTCTATAAAAGTGTATTATGCCAACTTATCCAAAACACTTCTTAAATTATTTCATGATATTTCATCCAAATACATCTTGAATTGAAGTGGGCATTCTGTCAAAAAAAAAAAAAAATGACTTTTTGCACTGTGACAAAATAGATTATATAGCCTCAAAAATGATTTTTGGAAACTGATCAAATAATCTAGAAAGGCCCCAAAAATGTACTAGTATGTTAAGCTATTGTAGGAAAATGTGTTTTTAGAACGATTTTGCACGAGCTCATCAGATTTGAAAACTCTCAATGGTCAAAGTAGCTCACTCAGTCATTTTTTACAAAATTGTGCCTGTCAAGTGTAAAACTCATTGAATTTTGGCTTTGAGAAAATATCAAATGATGCCTTGAAGTTATAAAAATTGGCACGAAGGTAGATTTTGGTGGGGAGAATTTGATGCATCAATTCATTTGTCATGATATCTTTCCAGTTACTTAATATTATCTCCCAAAGTTGATCATTTTAAAAAATTTTAATGTGTAGATAACAAACATTCACAAAACTCTTTAACTTGACCTTTCAAAACCTCGAGCATATTTTTCAATAGTACATCTAACTGCAAAAATCAGAATTTTCTATATGGGTCCAACCTAAAATTTGCATTAAATTTTAGGTTGCAACACCTCGTAAGGGCTGACCTAAGAATTTTATTGAAATTTATTTCTCCTCTAAGGATACACTTAAACATTTTCTTGATGGTCCTCCCTACATAGCCGGTTGTATCTATGACAAGCCCACTAATGGGATACTAATAGATACCACCTATGGAGAGAATGTGATCACCGAGGAATTATTATTTTTACATGAAATCTATCAAGATGTGTATGATCAACCAAAAGGATGGATCAAGAAACACAATGGTTTTTCTTGCCCTATGATGGGATCAATCACCCTTCCATTGTAAATAGGACAAAAAACATTAGATGTCACATTCTCCATCATCCTAGACTCGCACCAATTTCGTGTGAAGCTAGGCCACCCATGGGTTCACTCCATGAAAACTATCATTTTGGTTTTGCATAAATGCTTAAATTTTCCACTTCACATTGAAGTTTTCACTATCCACCATAGTGGCTTTAACCTGTTGTCTTCAAAAGGTAAATTTTCCTTAGAAGCCTTTTGGCTTGAGCCCATGGAACCTATGAAGAAAATTTTACCTTAGTCTCATTTTTGATTTTTTTCTTTTATAATTTTTCGCTTCGAGATGATCCATGCTTAAAAGAAAAGGTGGTTCTGAAAGGTGCACAATGTTCCACGTGGTGGTTTCACGTCTTTTGTTTATCAGCTTCCTTTCAAGAGGAAGTGATGACACATGTCAGATTAGTGAGAATTTTATCTAAGGCTATCTTCATAACTCTAAAAAACTTTTCCCGCTCGACACATCATCACTTCCTTTCAAGCAGGTTTTTCTTTGAAATAAAGTGATATTTCTGGAGTTTGTTGAAGCGTGCTAGGTTTTCCTTCTTTTCCAGTTGGAGGTTTTGAGTCAGCACCATCAACTCATTAGATTGGTCAACCGGATTTTTCCAGGCTATTTTCTAGGATCTGAGTGTTTACAAAGGACAATCTTTGTTAAATAGGCAAGTGACATAAATGAGGCAATTGGGAACTAATGAGAAAATATTATCGTGACCTAATAAAAATCTACAATTAGATTGTGAGCTTTTAGATGTTGGTATCTGGCAGTTTTTACTTTTGATATTTTATTGTTGGTGGTGATTCTCTCCCTTTCTACCGATAAATAGGAGCTGGAAATATAAAGAAAGGGTTCTTGAAGTTTCCCCTTTTGGAAAATAAATTCTTTAGTCTTCCTTAGTTATAAAAGTATTTTCATTAGAAGTTCGCATAATACTGCTTCTCTCTGGCATGTTATATTGTTTTCACTCAAACTATTTTTGGATTGGCATTATTCGACCTTTCTTTTAAAGTTTATTTGATATTTAAGTATGAGTTGTTTAGAAGAAATTTTGAAACTATGCATGATATGGCCTTTGTGAAGTTCCTTCTTTATTTTTTTTTAGAATAAGACACTATCTTAAGCTTAATTTGAATAGTTTGTGTGAACCCCTAAACCTGCAAATGCACAAGAGCAACAAAATACATTAGTTGTTAGATCATATGCATGCAAACAAGTATGAGAGATTCCCCATAAAATCCATCTGTTCAAACTAAATTAGGAAAGAAGAAGACAATATAAGAAATTGAAATTTAAACTAAATCCTAATTAAGCTAATAGCATAATGATCTTATGGGGGAATTGGTGCCAATGAAGTGTTGCAATTGGCCCTTTCCCAATTCCTAAGTAGCAATTGTATGTGATGGATAAATGGTCAAATCTCCAAAGTGATTTGAGCATAACCTTGTTGCAAATCTTAAAAAGTGATGAATGGTTGATTAAAATGGGAAAAATTGGCTCTCAATATGAAGAGAGTAACTTTGCATATGATTGTGGATGAGAAATGAGGATAGAAGTCTCCAATTTATAGCTTTCATTTTGGAAGAGAAAGCAAGGTTTAAGCAATTTGGGACAAAGGATAATCTAATGGCATTGTGCCACTTGTCCACATGTGGTTGGATGAGGAATGAGCACATTTTGGCTAATGTGCATGATAAATGCATAAATTTGAATTTGAAATTGTGAGATGACTTGTTGAAGAGGGAAGGGAAATGAAGTTAATGTCACTTGGCTCAAGGTCAAGGATATGTAAGAGGTCTTAAATGCCTTGTTGGAAGGACTAAGTCCACTTGGCCTTTTTGAATTCAAATGAGGGAATATTCCCTTTTGATGCTTTGTGAGGGAAAATAGATGAACAAATAAATCAAAGTATTTGATTTATTGTGCAAGTTGCATTCTTTAGAGAATTTTAATGAAAGGGGTTAACTTAATCATGGTTTTGATTAACTTAATGAAGAATTAGATGATGTGACAATTTAGACTTAGATTTATGAATTGATTTAAGTCAAGATTGAGAGGAAATGATTTATTAAATAAATGATTTGATTTATTTAATCGAGAAGGAACATGTTAGATTAAATCAAATAAGGTTTAATTTATTTAATTTAATAAGAGAACTTTTAGAGATTTTAATTAAATAAAATGATTTATTTAATTAAATAGGAATGTAAGGTTAACTAAATTAAACTGATTAATTTAATCACTGAAAGAAGACTTAATCCAATAAATAATAATTTATTAAATTAAGAGATAGAATGTGATGAAATGTTGAGAATATGATTTAAGAGGAAATGCTGTCAGTAAATCGGGATCAGGTGTGCCAAAATGAACTTGTACATTTTCCATGTTTACATTTTGCCCCTCTTTGAAGCAATGTACTTATTGCATTGATTCAAAGAATTAAATGATGTGATCAAAGGTCCAGGATTTTCTCAAAAAAATTCAGATGCCCCACTGCTGCCCCAGTGGAAGGATATTGCTAGATACTGCCCCCTCGAGAGATTGGATGAAAATTTTGATTTTTTGGATGATCTCATGAAAAAGATTACAAGGTGCCCGACAAGCCAAAAATGCCCCAGAATGCTAAAAAATGCATTAAAATTCTAAAAGGTTCATAAAATGACTCTCAGTTGGATGAAAACGGGACCAAGGGACCAAAACCCTAGTTAGAAGGTCAAATTAGGTAAAAAAAACCCTAATTTTCAGGCTTAAATAAACCTCGAGGGGTCACTTTCAATACATTTGCAATCTTAACCTTCAAAAATTTGACACTTGAGCTCTGAGACTTGGTCGCGATGGCACAATGACAACTTCCTATGTATGTGTCAGATTGGGTACGAGTATATCAACGACCAGTCGTTACAGGACCCGCGGTATGTAACCCTATCCGACCTTTACTTTTCTCATTATTCATGCATTTATTAGGACTTAGGTACGGTTGAGTTGGTGCGATGCGATATAGTGCTGCAGAAAATTCACAAACAGGCCTATGTGGTCCTATAGAGGACCGCTTGTGCATAAAGCGCTGCGCATACCAGTTAGTCACATTTAGCTATCAATGTTCGCTATGCAACACAATTTGGAAAATTTAGCTATCAAAGTCTATTGCGCGGTGCAGTTTGGAACATTACAAACTGCGCCACTTTTGAGAACAGCGTCGCTTTTGCTGTTTCAAAAGCGAAATGCAGTACAAAGAGAAAAATTTCTTTAGGGAAACTGACGCAGCTTCTTTCCTTGCGCAAGAGAGGCATGAGGTCATTCATTTGAGGGAGCACCGATGGCCAGTGCTTGAGAGATTTACAAGATATGCACATATTCCTTTAGGAGTAGCTTGGGATGCTTGGTTAGTGGTTTATTGTTTATGTTCCTCATGTTCGAGCACATCTGGGTATGATGCATGCCTTGGCCGAGTGGTGGCATAGCAAGACTACCATTACTCTTGAGGATGTCTGGTGCATCTTGCGACTACCCATTTAAGGAGAGCGAGTGATCTATGATTTGGAGGAGGGTAGGGATTTCTGCTTTGGTGTCATGGGTGTGGACGAGCTCATGCTTTACGATGGTCAGATAGATTTGGAGAGGTACCAGGTTATAGCCCCTACTTATAGCTTGATTGTTGCCGCCATTATTTTTGGCCTTGTAGCTCCTGATCGGTGTGGCTAATATTTCAGTCTAGGTTGGGGACTAGCATGGCAGCATATGTGTGCTCGCCGAGTGTGCTTTGCCTGGGGATCAGTACTGTTGGCCTCCTTGTATCAGGACTTGCACGAGTTCACTTATTTGGATGGTCGGGCCCTTGGGGCTGGATTGACTCTTCTGCACATTTAGGCCTGGGAGCGGATCTTGGTGCTTCACTTGATTCTAACACCGATTTTTCTAGACATTGATAACCCCGTGGTGTGGCAGTATGGTAGGGCGAGGATTCGCTTCACTCGCATGGGTATAGATGGCATAGCCCATTGGCGACGAGTTCTATATGAGATGAAAATGTTTGTATGGAGGCCATGGATGGGTATAGGTCCATGGAACGATGATGTTGAGCAGATTTTCTTTGCTCGCCAGGATAGATTCATGCAGGGTCGGGAGCACACTCTGATAGAGAGGTACCTTCCTAACAGGGTAGCCAGGCAGTTCGACGAGGTGTAGGATATACCTGATGGTCATTACATGGCAATCTTTTCCCGCACGACAAAGGAGACAACATGGGGACCGCTTATTCGAGTAGACGAGGCAGTTTCCTCATTCACACAGTTGGTGGCTCGGTCGTGGCCATATGATCAGGGGCCAACAGACGCAGGGGTGACTCCAGTGTACAGGGCATGGTTTAGACAACCATTGAGATTGACAGTTCCTAGCACAATGCTTCCACATCGGAGGCCCAGAGGTAGGTCAGCAGGCAGAGGTCGGGGAGGTGTACCACCTCCTTAGAAGTCACCTCTGAGGGATCAGGTATATCAGGTAGTAGGATAGGATTAGTAGCCCCATGTGGCACCACAACAGTAGCCAATAGTATAGCCTATCGTACAACCAGTGGGTTAGCCAGTAGGATAGGCAACAGGTCAGTTAGATCCCTGTGACACACTGATTTAGTAGCTATAGGGCAAGGTACAGGTTCTGATAGCTAAGCGAGATGAGGCCTGGCAACAGGTCGCTATAGTTACAATGAAGAGGGACCTGGCATGATCCGAGAGGGATCAGGAGATTGGCCGATAGAGACAGTTAGAGAGTGTCACCTCCACATCTTGGGGCTGATCAGTTGATATTCGAGAGTACCGAGAGGCCATCAAAGAGGCTGAGTACTATCGGCAACACTACCGATAGGTCGTACCCTCAGCCAATAGAGTGCCAGATTTCTTGTAGCAAACAAGGAGGCAACCGAAAAAGGATCACGGTGAGAGGCAGGCAAGGGATGGTGAGGGCCATAGTTAGCAGGGCTAGGCCCTTTTCATCACATGACAGTTTGTTCCAATTTTGATATACAGGCTATAGTATTTTGGCCTTATTGTAGCATTTATTCAATGCACACTTTATCTGATTTGTACCATAACAATATTTTTTTATGATATATATGAGATGATTCACCCTTTATGATATGTATGGTGCACATGTATGATATGTAGATGTACAATATGCAAATGTATGATGCTATGAGATGTTTCTATTCTTATTGTTATGTAATGTGATGTATGGATGCATTTCTTTTAATATATTTTTCACGCTTTATGGATGTAATATATGGTGTAATGATATGCAAATGGAAAGGGATGCAAATGATTGTGTATGATTCAATGATGTAATGATTTCTTAAAATGTTTAGAATAAAAAAATTATATTATTCCTCATAACTTAAGATAATGATATGATTTAATGTGTTTTCATGCTAATGATCATGTGGATGCAGGGTGTATGCATTGGCAATGTTTTGATTACTATTATGATACCCTGTTAGTGTGGAAGGAAGACAATAGAATTTAAAATTAATGAATTAGTTAGGATGGTGATGGTGATTTGTATTGCTAGGAATTGGGATTTTCAAAGGGTCAATTGCATTATGTTTGATAACACACATAGGTACGATGCATCAAGGTATAAAGGACCAGGATGGCGTGATACCTAGTGTGATGGAATTTGACTCAACAATCAGATAGGAGTATTCTTGTTCACACTTAACATACATACTTCATTCAGGATGTAGTTCAAACATTCTAAATATCTCGGGCCAAAACACAAGAAAGCAAGATTTCCTATGTGGTCAACAAGATACCTAAAATATCCTCCCTACAAACCAAACAAAACATGCATGACTAAGTTATTTTACAAGCGTATCCAACAAGCATAGAAGATAAAAAGATAATGATCGTTGCCCCATTCCTTTCTCTCTAAGCATGATTTGTTTAGGCATCATGGAGAGGTCCTTGGAATGAGTGCAAAATAAGATAAGTCAAAAAGACCAAATAAAGTAAACAAACAAGCTAATGTTTTTCATACTACTAGCCAAGACTAACTACTATGGGGTACCTGATGCTTATGTCCATAGCAAGAAAGCTTCATCCTAGGACATGTTGTAATCAGGGTTTTGATGGGACCGATTTGGGTGATAAGCTATTGATATTTCGAGTTGACCAACTTGTTGACTCACTGATCTAGAATTTCAAGACTTTGATGATTAGAGTGTTCACTTTTTGAACCTGCTAAACTTGCTTCTGACTGACTCACCAAAGGTTGAAAGCGATGAATGATTTTATTATGAGTGATAAAATTTGTGGGTGAAAGCGAGATGAAATGGATGCACCATTTTGGATTTTTAGATATTTTGAGGTTATTTTTGAGTTTTTGAGATGTTTTACAAATGTTTTTGGTATTTTCAAGATTTACGATGAAAGGACTAACCTAAAGACCTATTCTAGGGGTCTTGAGAGTTGATCCATAGATTAGCCTTGCCTACGTTATACATGTAGAGACCACGTAGTTCGATTGACAACAAACTGACTTGATGATAAGATGGACAAGCTAGTTGCCATTTTATTGCCTAAAGGACTTACCTAAATGTCTTGAGGGATGATCAAAGATCAACCTTGCCTATGTTCAAGCTTAGAGATGACGTAGTTTGACAAGGTGAAAGATTGGCAAGACCTAATGATGAAATTTTGAATATTTTCTGATATTTCGACATGTTTTTGGATTTTTGAATGATTTGGATGTTTTTGGATTTTTTGAGTGACTTTGAGAAGATTACGAGAATATACATGAATCTAATCCGATGCATGAGAGAACATGCCCCTAGTGTAGTGCGATAGACTACTTCGATAAAGGCGGGACAAAGTGACCTTAGGAATATGCCAAGTAGTACCATGGTGGAATATGATATGGCCACCAACTCAGGCTATAGTATGGATGCAGGTGAATGGGTGGATGGATGGATGAGTCGTGCAAATCCTGGTGGATAGAGAGTGCTTTATTTACACTTGGCGCCTTTTTTCCAGGTTTTCATCAAGGTACTTGTTTAAAGCACCAACGAAGTGGTTTTCACTAGAGGACGATTTTTTTTTGTATTGTTTTCAATCCCTATCCTAATTTTTTTTTTTGGAATTTTTAATTTTTTTGTCGTCACCAAGACACCTGTTTGCCAGGTTTTCATCAAGGTAACCATTTTTTTAGGACTTTTTCTGATTGTTTTTGTATTTTTTGGTTCCATACCTTGCAAGTTCTCAAGCATAAAACTTTTTAAGATGATAACTATTCATGGGCTCTTGTAGAGGCCTGCCTTCTAGTGTCGATAGCTGATATGCCCTTGATTTGTTGCTTGCAGTGATGATGAAGGGTCCCAACCAGTTAGGCTCAAACTTTCCTTTTGTATCCGGGTTGGGCATATTCTTTTGATTCTATTTTAGCACAAGGTCACCAACTTAGAAGTTGTGTTGACTGATCTTCTTATTGTAGCTCCATTTCAGGTGATTTTGGTAGACCTGTAGATGATTTAGGGCATCCATGTGCCATTCATCTAATAACTCCAACTCATTCAGTCTTGTAACCCTATATTCCTCATCTAAGATGAGGTTTTGCAAAGATATTCTCAACGATGGGAGTTCAATCTTAATTGGGAGTATGACTTCTGATCCGTAGACCAAGGAAAATGGGATGGCGCCTATCAGCATGTGGATGCTGGTGCGGTAGGCCCATAAAGCTGGATTTAACTACAGGTGTCAGTCACGACCAGATTCATTGACTATTTTCTTGAGGATCTTTAGGATAGTCTTATTAGTAGCTTTTGCTTGGCCATTTCCTTGTGGGTAATATGGGGTGGAAAAGCGTTGTTGGATTTTGAAATTTTCACATAAATCACAGACATCATGATTCTTGAAGGGTGTCTCATTATTAGAGATAATGGATTGGGGAACAACATATCGATAGATGAGGTAGTTCAGGATGAACTTGGATATCTATTTTCTTGTGATGTAGGTCAGGGGAATGGCTTCAACCCACTTTGTGAAATATTTGGTGACAGTGATAATGAACTTGTGGCCATTGGATGAGGTGGGAAAGATTTTACCAATGAGATCGAGCCCCCACTGTGAAAAGGGCCAAGGTGTAACAATGGAATTAATTTCTTGAGCTGGTGCATGAATAAGGTCTATATGTTGTTGGCATTGTAGACACCTTCTGACAAAGTTGTGTGCCTCTCTCTCCATTGCTGGCCAGTAGTACCTGGTTCTCAGTAACTTCTTAGCCAAGGTCATACCACTTGAGTGTGAACCGCAAGTGCCATTTTGTACCTTAGTCAAAACAGTCAAGGCCTCCTAGGTTTTAGACAACGTAACAGGGTTCCATCAATGCTTCTATGGAAGAGGGTTTCTCCTAGGATGACAAATCGTAAGGACCTTTTGATGAAGGTTCGCTTTAGGTTCGAGGTAATGTCAGCTGGGAGGACCCTTAATCCTAGATAGGTGTATATGTCATGGTACCAAATATCACCGGAAACAACGAGTTCACACGTGTATTCTGACTTTGGTGCCTTCAACATGGGTACGAGAAGTTATTCTATGAGGAATTCATGTTTCGAGACATTGTGAGGGATATCTAGCAAGGATCTGATTATTGCCATCACATCAACTGCTCTATTGTTTATCCTTGGTATCTTCTCAAAGGTGATTTCGATGAATGATTCCTTGAGGCTTTCTACCACCTTTT
Organism: Sequoiadendron giganteum; assembly: GCA_007115665.2. NCBI lineage: Eukaryota > Viridiplantae > Streptophyta > Pinopsida > Cupressales > Cupressaceae > Sequoiadendron > Sequoiadendron giganteum. The sequence continues at coordinate 510,347,941 of CM021105.1, forward strand.
TGTAGGGTGCGAGCTTATCATCTTTAGTTTAGTATTCCTTATTGACTTGGTTAATGATAAGCTGTGAGTCTCCATAGACCTTTAATGCCATGATTCACCACTGTGTTGCAATCTTGATGCCTATGGTTCAAGCCTCATATTCTTCAATATTGTTTGTATAGGGGAATGCCAATTTATACAATCTTGGTATACAATCTCCTTGCGGGGTAATGAATAACACATCAGCTCCTGATCCATGCTACATGTGGGAGCCATCAAAGTACAATTTCAAGTGGTTGGCTGCATTGAGATTGAAAAGGGACTCATCTAGAAACTCTGATATGAGTGGGTTGTCTATGTAGAGGGGAGTTTCTGCTAGCTGGTCCACAATAAATTTTCCTTTGATCACCTTTCGCTCGACATACTCAATATCATGTTCAAATAGTATCATTACCCATTTAGCCATTCTACCTGTAAGCATTTCTTTTGACAATAGATATTTGAGGGGGTCTATTTTGGAAATTAGCTTAATTTGATGAGCTAGCATGTAGTGTCTGAACTTTTGGGCTGCAAATACCAATGCCCGACAAACCTTTTCTATTGATGTGTAATTGAGCTCATGCCCCACCATTATTCTGCTGATATAGTAAATTGCCCACTCGGTTCCCTTTTCATCATGTTGCGCTAAAAGGGCACCAAGGGTGGCTGTTGTTGCTGAGATGTATAGAATCAATGGTTTTCGTACAATTGGTGGCATTGACACAGGTGGTGTAAGTAGATATTCTTTAATTTTTTTTGAATGCTTGTTTGCACTTGTCATCCCACCTAAATGCTACTCCCTTGTGGAGCAGATGTGAATAGGCGGTCTGCTTATCTGCTAGTTGTGCTATGAATCTTCGGATGGATTGGAGTCTACCTTGTAATCCTTTGAGTTGCTTTAGTGTTATGGGTGCTTCCATATCAAGGATTGCTTTTACCTTTGTAGGAACCACTTCTATCCCTCTCATTGAAACTATGTACCCCAACATCTTTCCTGATTGTACCCCAAAGACACATTTCTTTGGGTTGAGTCTAACCTTGTATTGTTCTAGCATATCAAATATTGCACTTAAATTCACTATGTGATCTTATCTTTTCTTTGATTTGGCCAATATGTCATCCACATAGTCTTCAATAGTTTTGTGGATCATGTCGTGGAAAATCAGTATCATGGCTCTTTGGTATGTAGCTCCTGCATTCTTTAGCCCAAATGGCATGGCATTCCAGCAGTAGGTGCCCCAAGGATGTGTAAAGGTTGTCTTATGGTGGTCTTCCTTTGCTATCATTATCTGATTATATCCTAAGAAACCATCCATTAGGGACAACATCTCATGTACAGTCGTCATGTCCACTATCATATCAATGTTGGGTAGTGGAAAATCATCCTTACGACATGTTTTGTTTAGATCTCTAAAGTCTATGCAGATGTTGACGCCCCCATTTAGTTTTGAGACTGGCACAAGATTAGATACCCATTCTGGATAGTCAATTGGTCTTATGAAGCCAATGTCTAAGAGTTTCTGTAATTCTATCTTCATGAGCAAAGCTATATGTGGGTGCATTTTTCTTAACTTCTGCCTAACTAGCTTCGCTCCGGGATAAACGACCAAATGATGAACTACTAATTCGAGATCTAGACCTAGCATGTCGGCATAGGTCCATGCGAAGTTTACCTTTCTTTCTTTTAGGAATTTTTCCAACAGTTATTGTTCCTCTGTCTGAAGTGTTTAAGCATAGAATGTGATTTGTGGTTCTGTTTTTGTTCCCAAGTTGATAGGGTTGCACTACTCTGCCAGGACTGTTGATTTCTCTTGATGTAGCATTGTAGGGGGGATATTGAATCCTTCATCCTCTGACGGCTTAGAGAGATTTTCACCATTGGATGCATCCTTTATTTTTATTTTTTTGTGGTTAGAGAGTGCCATAGTATTGTTTTCACTCAATAACCCTGAGCTTATTCTAGATATTTTCCTTTTGTGACTGAAGGATTCAATCATCTCCCCATAATATGCTTGGGTGTTCAATGTGATGTTAAAGCTTGCGTTATGATCCCCACATTGAACCGTATCCCTTATTCCCATGAATTATGAGAGCACCTCATCATTTTTGAATGAGTCGAGAATAGGTGGTCCTCGTTGATTGTGATCAATGAGTTGCGGGTGTGCTACAGTAATTTGGTGGGTTTGTTGGTATGACTCAGTTGTGGAGGCACTAATCATTAATAGGGTTGAATCCTCAAAAATCCTAGGGAGGCCTGCTATGGTATCATCATCGTCACTACTAGCACAAACATCGGTGACATCAAAAGTGAAGTTAGCAAGTGGGATACGTAGGCATACAGGTGGTCTAGGAGTGGTTGTTGTTACCTAAGGAGAAGACCTGACTGCCCTTCCAAGAGTACCTCTTTCATGTATAGTTATACTCAGAGGAGTATACCCAAGGCCAAGGTTCCACATTCTTCTTTCTACAATGATGGGCTCCAGCCGTCCATCACTATTTCTTCCAAGGCTTTCATTTTTGTTATAGCCCATACCAAACATCATTTGCAATCCTCTACTAGTTTCATCCATGGGTAGGGTGGGGGTGGGCCTTCCTTCTTGGTATAATTTGTTTGATATGTCCTCCTCATCTACATTCTGTCCACTGAGATCCCCCCAATGGCGGAATCCAGAGGGTTCTGCCCTAATAGTGTGGATAGGTGTTTCAACTGGCTGAGGTTGTCCATGTGACCTAGGATATTGTGGTAACTCTCCTACAAAAATGGATTTATTTTCACTATGTATTCACCGCATCCATTGTCTTGGATCATGTTTTTGATTTCAGATATGTCAGGGATGGCGGGTGTCTCTGTCCCAGAAGTGGAAGCGAGGTTGGTTGGGTCAATATATGACATGGACGGGCCTTCATCATTCTTTTGTACTTGGGGGATCTTATAAAAATTGGCTTCCAAGTTTTTGCAGTAGTTGAAAGGTTCAGGATCTCCATATATAGTGACCTCCTCATTCTGGTGTGAGAACTTGATACATTGGTGATACATCGGGGCCATTGCCTTCATTCCATGGATCCACGGACATCCAAGGAGTATATTATATGGTAGGTTCAGGTCAAGGACCTGATAGGTGGTTTCCATTATTGTCGGCCCCACTTGGATGGGGATTTTTATAGTGCCTTAAGACACTCTTTCTTGGTCATCATACGCCCTTATCGTTATTCTTTTGTTTTTATTAATGGAATCCTCAGTGAATCCCAATTTCTTTATGAGCTTTAGAGAACAGATGTTAAGGCCTGCACCTCCATCCACCAGGACTCTTTTGACTTTCTTTTTATGGATGAGCACTTGAAGGTGGAGTGCGTGGTTATGAGATGGTTGTGGGGGAAAATATTGGTCAGAGAATGTAATGAGATTTGGGCTAATGATGTTACCCACCATAGTCTGGATCTGCTCTATGTCAAGGGTGGTAGAGATGGTGGAAGCAACTAACGCTTCATCAAGAATTTTCGTATGGGCCGCGGAAATTTTCAATAGTTCCATGATGGAGATTTGGGCAGGGTTTCTCTTCAGTTGGTCAATGACGTTGTAGTCATAGGGGATGGCTTTAGAAATGGGGGTCTTAACTGGTGCACTGATAATGGTAACTTTTCTACCATGTGTGGTGACTCCACAGTCATTGTTGGCTCCCTTGACATTTATGATCGTGATCATTTCATCAACACACCCAACTATCTCTTCATACACTAGATTATCACTAGCATACTTTTTCTTGCCCTCATTGTTCCCTTGGTTGTGGTTTGGCATCGGATTCGTGTATATTTTCAAGTCTTGGTTTCCGGCTGGTTGCTCGATATTGACGATCTTATCCTTGATGAGGTCTTGGATGATGTTTTTTAGCCTCATGCAATTGGTGGTGGTATGTGCTTTCATTTTATGGAATTCACAAAGGATATTTTTGTTATACCATGGTGGCTTGGTCATGGGTTTCGCATATTGCTCTGAGTTAGAGACTTTGATTGGATTCTCTTTGACCAGCTTCTTCATTATGGACTCAATCGATTCACCAAGAGCCGTGAACTTCCTTTTGGGGGGATACTTGCCTCGGGGAGTTGGTCCTCCTTGATTACCCAAGTTGTTGATTTGATTGGTAGGATTTGGTTGTTGTTGTGCTACTACCGCATTATTTTGCACATTGTTGCGATTATGATTTTGCGGTTATTGATGGGTTTGGGTGTTCTGCTTAGGGGCACTGATGACCACTTTAGCATCGACCATGCCATCATTTGTGATGTTTTTATTCCTTGACCATGTTAGAGGTTTATCATTGTATTTTTTAGAAAGGAAGTTATCCTATGGTGGAGTGAATGTTAGTGCACCTCCTCGCGCAGTAAGGGCTCTTTCGATGTTGAGCACCTTCAGGATCAGTTGGTCATATGATGTGATGCACTATATTTTCAAGTAAAACACCAAGTTTTCATCTAGATTGGATATGATGGTGCAAACTTGTTGTTCTTCTAGCATGGACCACTTGCTCTGATTTGCCTTGGATCGCCATCTTTGAAAGAAGGATGCGAATAACTCTCCTTTTCTCTACTTGACTGTGGATAGTTCTTCCAAACTAACATCTGCACCCATGTTGAAGGCATAATTCTTAAGGAAAGCTTCTACAATTTCCTTAAATTTTTTAATGCCCGTGGATAGGCGAGAAAACCATTCCATGGCTAGACCAGTCAGACTATGGGGGAAGAGTCACATTAGATACGTGTCATCGTATGCAACCTCCATGCAGTGTACCTGAAATTCCCTGACGTGGTTCTTAGGGTTACCCATTCCATTATACTTGTCAAATTTGGGGATCTCGAATCCCTTTGGGAATGGTATCATGGTGAGACTTATGTCCAAAGGATAAGGGCACAAGTTGCCTAGTGTTCTCATTGTTTTTCTTGTTTGTAAGTCCAACACTTGTTGCAAAAGCAGTTTGATTTGTGTTGCGACATATTTGCTTGGGTCGGGAGGTGGAATGAATGATTTTTGAGGTGTTTGAGGTGTTTGATGGGTGGGAAGAGTACTAGTGGGCATTTTCTGCAAGCTCTATTGTGCGTTCAAAGCCTGTTGGTATGCCTGCATTTGTGTCAACAACGCTTTTTGTTTATCTTGCTGATGTTGTTCCAACAATGCTTGTTGTTGGTCCATTTGTTGTTGTTCCCATGAAGCCTGCTATTGGTCAAACTATTGTTGCGCTAAGAAATCTTTTTGTTGGTCTAGCTATTGTTGTGCCAACAAATCTTGTTGTTGGTCAAGCTGTTATTGTGCCAATAAAACTTTTTTTTTGTCTTGTTGTTGTGCTTGAAAGTCTTGCAGGGCTTGTTGGTAAGCTTGCAGATGGATTGCTTGTAGTTGCACTTGGTATTGGGCTTGTTCCTGTTTCTAGGCTTGTGCTAGTGCTTGAGCTAGATCTTGTGCTTGGGCTTGAGCTAGAGCTTGGGCTTGTGCTTGAGCTTGGGATTGAGCTTGTGCTTGGGCTTGAGCTTGAGCTTCAGCTTGAGCTTAATCTTGTGCTTGAGCTTGAGCTTTCAATTTTTGCTTGAGTACTCTCTGTTGGTTGGCCTTTTGAAGGGTTTGGATTAGAGTATTTAATGAATTTTTTGTGTTGGCTTTTGGTGGGATTGGTGGTGGAATGGGAATCATGCCAACTGTTGTGACGGGTGAAGGGATTATGGTGGTTATTGGCATTTGGATTGTTGGGGGGGTGGTTGAGATGTTTGGTCCTTGAGATGGTATGCTTTGGGATATTTGAGGACCAATTGATGTAGTGGCTTGAATGGTTGCCACTTTTTGTTGTGATGTTATGGGCAAGAAGAGGGATTTTGATGTGATGTTCACAATGCTTGATTCCAAGAAACTATCGATTTTGAGAGGAGGAAAACCCAAACTGAAAGGTGACGTGGTTGTGAATGGAAATGGGGGAAGAGATGGTATGCTACCTTGGAAAGAAAAAGGATTAGAAACATTGGTTTTTCCAAACAAGCCTCCTTCTCCTAGTGGTAGATAAGTTTATATGTTTGATTGACAGGCTGGTGTTGCACGGAATGAAGATGAGTTGGCATGGTTGTGGAAGATGAGTGGGACATATGTGTGGGATGGATTTTTTGGGAAAAAAGTACCCGGTGTAGTGGTGACAACTACCTCTTTGTTAGCCACAAGGTGATGCCTTTGTAATTCTTGAAACATGGCACTCACCTTGTTTACATTCGGCGAGGTTGGTGTGATGGCCAAGGTGGTGTGAGGTATTTCTTGATTGACATTTGACTTTGGGGATGCATTTGAAAGAGGCATATCTATACTAGTGCTTACATCAAGGTTGGAAGGGAATTGGACCCCTCCTCCTACTAGCATATTTAAGTACTTGAACATGGCATTGACAATTTTGTGGCTCTCTAGATTTTGAACCATTTTTATCATTTCAGATTGTGTCATCCACATGTCTTCGTTCGTGATTTCCTCTTGATGACTCTCCTCTTGAGGATTTTGTGATGATAAAGGAGAGTTACTTGGGGGATTGCTTGATCCTTCTAGGTTTATTTCAGAGGTTAACTGACTCATGTCCACAGAAGTTGATATTTCACTGATATTCTCCATGTTCTTCTTGTATTGAGATCTTGTTTGGACCATAAAAAATAGGGATTGTTTGATCCTAACCTTTTAGGCCCAAAAGAGAAGAACTAGGGAAGTTAATGATCAAAGAGGGTGGTAATTATGATGGGATAAACGGATGGAATTTGTGAATGAAACCTTTCAAAGAAATTTTGAAGGTTTATGCTAAACTTGTAAGGACTTAGATTGATTGCGATGGTTTGACTAGGTGTATTGAGTCAAACAAGATTGTAGTGAAGTTGTGGTCCCTAGGAAGTTGTATTATCCTAGGGGAACTTGCACAAGTGGATGAACTAGCTAAGTGTGTTAAGCCAATGTAATTATGAACTAGTAGACCTTAGGAAGTTGCGTTATCTTGGAGGTAAATTCATCCAAAGGTTTGACTATTTTGGCTAGGTGTGTTAAGCCAAGATAGGGTGATGTTGGTTTAGCCCTTTAAGTTTAGCATGAGTAATTTTTCTAGAGTTCACAAAAGGTTTGTTGATGAAATGAGATTTGGTTTGATGGACGGATGAATGAGGATGATGAATTTGATCTTGAACCTTAACCTAGACATGAATCTCTTTATGAAACCTCGGTATTGAAGAACATGCTAGACTTCCTATGGGAGGAAAGCAAACATTTCAAAACGTTTGGGATTTTGTTGATAGTAGAATGCATAGAAAGTTGGATTATTCTTTGAAGCCTTTTTGTAGAATTTGTATACAAGTCTTTCTCTTACTTCAAGGAGCATCTCAAGGTGTTGCTCATGGGATTTTAGAATAATCTTCTTGAACTTTGGTTTTGGGATTTTTATCTTGCGGGAAATCATTGGGAGCAACACATATGAAGTTCAATTTGTCCTTTTATCTTGGCTTAATGAATTCATTTTTATCAGAGACACTTGATTTCTTATGTTCCAAACTATATGTCTAATGTCCCACTTTCTTTCTCATCCCACAAGGTCCATTATGTGGAAATTGAGGAAAATCAGGCAAAAGTTTCTTATGTTTAACCTTGTTGAAAACAAAATGATGGTAGAATTCATGCCCTTAGAAACCTCTAGGAATATGATTCCTAGGGAAAGCAAGAGTGTCCAAATTCATCAAAGGTATTTGTTTCCCACAAGGGGTTTGAAATTTGAAGATATTGTGAATGTTTGTTTTCAAGCGTTTCTTGAGAACCAAGCAAATGTGTTCTTTTCCTTCAAGCACTTTTACAATCCTAGGATGACGAGGCAATATCTTGTTGGGTTCCCACTTGGAAGAATCTAGCTACACATATCTTGTGGGAATGGCTAAATGTTTGACCACACTAGCTCCCCTCCACAGCACACACTTCTCAGGTTAGCCAAGCATCAGTGCCCATGAATCTCCCATGGCATACCTTCCATTTCCACAACAAAACCACAAGTATAACATGGGGTCGCTTCAAAGGACATGACCTTTTGCACCAACAAGATAGACAAGGTTTTGGCCTTTTTTTAAATAAAGGGTTCTAATGCGGGCATTCCGTTCATGGGGGATTATCTAACATCGGTGAGAGTCCATTTTTGTCCATCTCGTCGAAATAATCCTCGTGATTCTTGAACTTTTCTCAAGAATCCACACTTATATACCGGTCGAAAGTCGCTTGGCTTTAGCATGTTCCCGGTTGGGTCGTTCCCTTGGGTGAGTACTTTTTCCCACAAGGTAGGCCCTCTAAGATAAACAATAGTGAATAAACACATTACTAGTTCGATCAACCTTTGTTTAAAAACAAAAGGAGAACACTCGCAATAAGCTTACTCATACTCGCATGTTTTGTTCAATTGTTAAGTGCCCAAATTGAAATGTGGAGGCAATCTTTTTAACAAACTAGTATCACCAAAAAAAAATTGATTCTCAAGATCGTTGTGAAGCGCGAGAGAAGCACATACACATTTTAAGTGATATTAACTTGTGAAAAGGATTGCAAAACATGGAGAACACTTTTCATTTTAGACTTCAAAACAATGATGAGTTCTTTTTAAGCACCAAATGAAATGTGAGATTGCCTTGTTCAATTGTTAACCTTTAAACAAAATCTAGTATGTGTGTCTAAGGTTCCTTTTAGCCCCTTGGCAACTTTTGAAAAGAAATTTGATTGTTTATTTTAGAACCCAATAGAAATTTAGTGTCCTAAGATCAATGAACTCATAGAATTCTTTAAAGAGTGTTGAAAAACACTTTAGTGTTTAAAAACACTTTGTAGAAAATGAGAATGGTGTCATAATAAAACAATTTGCTTGTTCTTTTTAAATCCAAAGTGAATTTAGTGTTCCTAAGGCCAAAGATTTTTAACAAATTTTTTAAAGAGTGTTGAAGAACACTTTAGTGTTTAAAAACACTTTGGATTTGGTGAACATTATGTCATGATGAACTTCTTCCTTTGCTCCAACCTACAAAATGACAGAAAATGAGAGAGCAAAAAGACAGAAAACAAGGTCTAAGATTAAAAAATCCTAAATTTAATAAGCACATGTCAAATTTAAATCTCACTGGTTTGCCATGGCACAGTTTGGAGAAGCGACGCTATATAGCGCCGTGTGGTTGACTTTGGGCGACGCTCTGTAGAAACAAAGAGTGCAAAAGCAGCGCGACAGAGGTAAGAGACGAAGTGTGGAAGCAACCTAGTTTGAAAATTTGAATTTGTCAGGTGAGAAAGTAGGAGCGGTCGAGTTTGGAGAAATTGTGGTGCAATACATCGCCACGGTGCTGAAAGTAGTGCAATATTGCGCCGTGTGGGGTGAATGCAGTGGAGTTAGGAAATTTGAAAAAGTGACAAGCGGGGAGAAAAAGCGGCGAAGTTAGGAATGTAAACGCGGGTCAATATAGCGCCTCACCTCTAGGTTCGGTGAAGTATTGTGCTGCGGTGCTGAAAGCGGTGCAATATAGTGTCGTGTGGCTAAGTTTGTTGTGCCTGCAAATAAAAAGAGTCAAAAATCACATAATTTTTGAAAAATGTGATTGAATTTTTTATCAAGCCCTCCTTCTAGCGCCAAAATGTGAACCCCTAAACCTGCAAATGCACAACAGAAACAAAAAACATTAGTTGTTACATCATATGCATGCAAACAAGTATGAGAGATTCCCATTAAAATCCATCTATTCAAACTAAATTAGGAAAGAAGAACACAATATAAGAAGCTGAAATTTAAACTAAATCCTAATTAAGCTAATAGCATGATGATCTTATGGGGGAATTGGTACCAATGAAGTGTTGCAATTGGCCCTTTCCTAATTCCTAAGTAGCAATGGTATGTGATGGAGAAATGGTCAAATCTCCAAAGAGATTTGAGCATAACCTTGTTGAAAATCTTGAAAAGTGATGAATGGTTGATTAAAATGGGCAAAATTGGCTCTCAATATGAAGAGAGTAAATTTGCATATGATTGTGGATGAGAAATGACGAGAGAAGTCTCCAATTTATAACTTTCATTTTGGAAGAGAAAACAAGGTTTAAGCAATGTGGGACAAAGGATAATCCAATGGCATTGTGCCACTTGTCCACATGTGGTTGGATGAGGAATGAGCACATTTTGGCCAATGTGCATGATAAATGCATAAATTTGAATTTGAAATTGTGAGATGACTTGTTGAAGAGGGAACGGAAATGAAGTTAATGTCACTTGGCTCAAGGTCAAGGACATGTAAGAGATCTTAAATGCCTTGTTGGAAGGACTAAGTCCACTTGGCCTTTTTGAATTCAAATGAGGGAATATTCCCTTTTGATGCTTTGTGAGAGAAAATAGATGAATAAATAAATCAAAGTATTTGATTTATTGTGCAAGTTGCATTCTCTAGAGAATTTTAATGAAAGGGGTTAACTTAATCATGGTTTTGATTAACTTAATGAAGAATTAGATGATGTGACAATTTAGACTTAGACTTACGAATTGATTTAAGTCAAGAATTGAGAGGAAATGATTTGATTTATTTAATCGAGAAGGAACATGTTAGATTAAATCAAATAAGGTTTAATTTATTTAATTTAATAAGAGGACTTTTAGAGATTTTAATTAAATAAAATGATTTATTTAATTAAATAGGGATGTAAGGTTAATTAAATTAAATTGATTAATTTAATCACTAAAAGAAGACTTAATCCAATAAATAATGATTTATTAAATTAAGAGATGGAATGTGATGGAAAGCTGAGAATATGATTTAAGAGGAAATGTTGTCAGTAATTGGGATCAGGTGTGCCAAACTGAACTTGTAAATTTTCCATGGCTACAGTTTGATTAGTTGATTTTCATGTTGTAGGCTTATATGATAAAGTAATAGTCTATAGAAATTGGATTATGTCCTTGAACTTCTCTAGTTTATTTAAGGGTTATTATTTCTTCATGTTATGCTCTATTAAGAGGAAGGGTTTATGCAACTTTCTAAATATTTTTCTATTAACTTTTGGAAATTTTATGCTTGATTGGACCTTAATGAGCATTTCCCATGGGGAGATTTGGGGGTGATCCCACAAAGCTGGTTTATAATTTCTAGGAGATTCTGATTTTTGTTGAAATCACATATTTTTAGAAAATATAATGATTTAAGCCTTAAAAAGTTCCATTTTAAGGATTCCAATTGAAGAGGGTTTGATCAAACCACCTTAGATCAAACCCCCTTGGATAGAACCCTACTAGTTTTAAACCATACCTACAATGGAGTCTACTTTACACCTATCAAAATGTTGATAAAAAATCACTTTTGATTTACCTTTTGGGGGATCAAATTAATTTATTTAAAATTTATTTGAAATGGTCATGGTAGTCCTCGAAATGAGCTATCCAGTGAATATAATTTTAATATGTTTTGGTTTTATTATGTATTTGTTTTTTTTAGTTTCATTAAACATAGGTTTTTCATCAAAAATTAAGCTCATAGGTCTACACATGTGCAAAGATAGCATATTATAAAAAAAAAAATGTTCAGGTTGGCTATTGATGTCCTTGATCCATTAAACAAATAAAAATTCAATTTCGATACATATAGAAAAATTTATGTTGTATACAATCTGCCTATGTCTGAATTGTAATTGGTTTGACTTTGAAACTTGATTAAGGAAAAACTAATTAATAAAACACTATGAAACCAAATGAAAGTGCTAAATATCATAGTTACAAATATAAATTTGAAAAAATAGAATTTTATCCTTCATACAAAAAAATTTATGTTGTGTACGATCAGCGTCACCTCCTAAAAATGTTGTTTTATTTTTAAAAGCTAGTTTTCAAAGGAGATGGAAAAAGAAGTGCAATCTAATTCCAAATTTTTTGAAAAAAAAAAAGTCTAGAATCTATAGACAAAACATCACAAATCACTAGTTTGCATCATCTTCAAATTCCTCATGGTTTAGCCACTATAGGAGCTCGAATTTGAAGATTTAGTTTAAAAAAATTAGTTTAGTGTCCAATTTGCCCGAAAATTGTAAACCAGTATTGTGGGATCACCCTTGGAAGACTAAAATATGCTTGTATTTATCCTTTTCTACTTGTTCTCTTCCCAATAGTGAAGGGTTGTAACATTCTGTGTCTAATATATCATTTATAGAAAAATAATTTTGGTTTTGGAATGTTGTAAAAGTGTTGGCACATCACCAGTTTTCATTTTTTATTTTTAAATTTTCTTCTACCCTTTTTCCCAAACTCAAAGAAGAGCCAAATTTATATTAAAATACCTAAGGTATTCAGTGAGGCACAAATTGGTCCCCCACTTATTTAATTTCTCATAAGTTTGTCAGAGAGGCGCAAGCTTTGATGATCAAGAATTACTTTTTTGGCACACCCAGTGGGACGTGTAGTTTTTTGAACGTCTGATTGGAAGTCTGAAATATTTCTTAGATCAAGCCAAGGAAAGAGGTTGGACATTTCATGCTTAGAGTCCAAACAAGATAATCCTCAAGATGCCTTTTCCAATACTCCTATTTACCTGCTTTGGTACCTAGGAGAAGAAGACTTATAGGTTCTGTATCACTTGTAAGGAGTAATAGAGCGAGAAGTAAGAGCCCAAAATCTAAAGCCTTATCTATTCCACCTAGAGGCCAAATTTTCAAAATAAGAATGTTGTTTTACCAAATTCATAGGAATATGTTCTTCATGGCTCATGTACCTGCCCATACTCATAGAAATTCCATAACTTCAGATAGTGGTAGTCTGCTACAATCACCTATGCCCCCAAACATATGGTCTACCATACCCACCAATGCCCTTAAGGTTATTATAAATTTTTTGGGAGAAGACTTCAAAATCCCCTCTGAACACCTCCAAGATATAGAAGAGGTATGTAGGGTGCATTAGATAGTGGAGGAAAATATTTCACTTATGTTGTTGGCCACCTCTTTCAAAGGAAAACCTCAAGATTGGTCTCAATATTTAGCTTCCAATTTTATCCCCTCCTAGAATCAACTTGGAGAAATGTTGTTTGAATGATTCTCAGAGAAGGGAGATCGCTCTTCATTACTACATCAAATAATTACTATCGAAAGAGCCCCACAAGAGGCCATGAGCAACTTCAACACTACGTTTCATAAAACCCGGCAAAGAATCCCTATGACTGTCTGACCCCCAATTACGATTGTGTTTATTTTCTACTTGAAGGCTTTTGATTTAGACATCTTAGTTATGATAACTGTAATGGGAGGGGATATTCTACTGACACATATGACTTGGTTGTGCCTATGGAGAATATTTTGATTGATGCTAGAAAGCTTCCACCATGACCTTCAATACCTATATTCGCAGGAATCTCTAGTGGTCCTCAAGAAGAAGCTACTCCAAGCACTTCTACTACACAAGTGACAACTTTTGCCATATTGTAATCCATGTATGTGTTTCCTGTCATGCAGTCGAACATTTCGAGATCTTCCTCTCTAGCAAAAAACATCAATGATATGAAGGGCCTCATGTGGTCTTTTTCTAATGAGTTAGTTCTCATCAAGTAGCAACAAGAGGCACCTTCAAAGCAAGCCGCACAAACCTATTACGGAGGGAGGCCATCTTTAAAAAAAAAATGTCCCAATGACCCTCAAGAAGAGGATGTTTTTTCAAATAGAATCCACAAACCAGATAGTTCTAGTCACTATGCTACTACAGATAGTCAAAGATATCCAAAGTAAAGAGTTAATCCCAAGCCAAAACAAATGGGAAAAAGATGAGAATGTATGGTGCTTCCCATGCAGTGATAGTCACATGCCCCAAAATTTCCCAAGGGGAAATATGAAAAGGAAGGTAGTGGAACAAAGAAGAAAGGGTGCGATCCTAAGTGCAAAATAATGTGAGTACCATGAAATGGAAAATTACTTATTTAGAGCATAAATACAAGGGATGTCTTAAGAGGAAGAACTAGCTATCACACAGAACTAGGAACTATTTTCATGGATGGAGGAAGAAGATGACATATTCACAAATAAAGCTCTAATGATTAGTGTTCCACAAGTGCAGTTGGACTACAATACAAGATCCAAAATAAGGCTCATGAGAGAATACATTGTACAATAGGCTCCATCGTGACCTTAGTTACAACAATAGTTACTGCAAGAAAGGAAATCCGTATAGGTGACTGGTTGACCTACTTAGCAGTCATGAACTCCATCGTTGCTAGTGAAGGAGTTGGATAAGATGTTGAGCCCATTCATGTTGGATTGATTTCCTTTCAAGACAAGAGAGATAACATCATTTAAGCCCAATGTCCAGCCAGTCAAAATTCTCGATGTGGTGGAACAATTGAAGAAGGTTCCTACTAATGTGTCTCTGTGGGATGTCATATCCATTATTGAACAAAATATGCTGCTTTGGGAAGCATTGAAGAAGGAAGAACAAGTATCATAGATGGATGCAACTCCATCATGCGATCAAGATAAAGATAAATGACCCACGTCATACGCTCAAGATTTGAAACCTCTAGCTTATGTGAATGATGTGGACAAGGAAAAAGAGAAAGAGGTAAGAAAGCCAAAGCCCATGCCTTACTTTTTAACACTTATTATGGGAGATAAGATTCTTTATTATAATATGATTGATTTAGGAGCTAGTACAATTGTCATTCCAAAGAAAGTGGTTGATACATTAAAACTTAAGTATGAGCCCCTTGAGAGAGGAATCATGCAAGTAGATGGGAAGATGGTTATGACTATCAGTCACATTAAATATTTTTCCTTAACCCTCTTCTCATGTCCAATTCAAATGGTCAGGCAAGAAGTAGTGGTGATAGAAATTCCCTCGATCTTTGGGATGTGTCTTTAAAGAGATTTCACTAAAAAAGCTTGGTGGATATTTAGCACTTGATTGTTCCCACCTAATATTGAGGACCAATATTGGGGTGAGTATGAAAATCCTATCCAAATATTTGCATCTAGAACACATAATACACAATTTAGTCCTATAATTTGAAGCAACACAAACCTCCTTCTCAAAAAAGGGAGGGATATTGTGTAGAGATGTTGGAAGACCAGGAAGACACAAGTGATCAGACTGGGCACCTTTGTGATCTTTGATGATGATCAAGTATTCTCAAAACTGATAAAGGAACAGAAGAAATATGATGATCCAGGTGACAACCGTCTATAGACCCTACATTTTGATGGCACCAAATGCAAAGTTAGTTCTAGATTATGTGTTTGACTAGTGTCTTTAACAGGATTCGAGACCCTCAAGGCCTATTATTTTTAGTTCTCATGCTCAAAAAAGTATGTGGAGTATTAATCTTTGACCCATAGTCTGATAATTGTAGAGTGAATTGGTATAAATAAAATACAAGTATTGAAATATTCAAAGTTAGTTGTGGGCAAGGTCTATGGGAAAGTGCCTCTAAAAAATATAAGAATGAAGTCATATAGACATCAGATATGGGATTTGATTGAGATATTTGAAGCTTTTAATGTGCAATTCATTCCTCAATCTCACAACAGTTTCGTTGATCAGTTGGCTTCAATTGGTTTGCAATTTGAACCGGTTCCTGATTCAACAACAAAGTAGAATGTAGTATAGATCGTCGATTGGCCAAAAAGTCTTGATAATGATAAAAAATGGAATTTTTTTGATGATATTCAGATCACCTCCTTTTTATAGAAATCGAGAGGAGCTTCCAACTATTCACAACTAGGAGTAGAATCTCCTGAAGAGTAGGTTACCTAGTTGAAAGGGAATAAGCTTCCTCAAGGATTAATTTCCCTTGAAAATATTTTGACTTTGAAGATGCGAGAAATAGTAGACATAGGTTCACTTTAGACATGATGGATTTTGAAGAACTTGATGGTGGAAGTGGTATAAAGTTAAAAGATGGAAGGGACATTCCATAGAAGTATATGGAAAGACTTAAAGATCAGTGTTCTAAATATGATGGGATCATAGCCTAGACATACGGTGATCTTACAGGGTATGATACATGCACAATTCAACATACTATTCACCTTTGCGAAGGATCAAAGATTTTTCAACAAAAAAAGAGAGTAGGGAATTTGAAGGTTGAAGAATTTATGGCACAAGAGATCACAAAATTCATCAAATAAAAAATTATATGTCTGATTAAGTATTCCATCTAAGTGTCTAATCCAATACCGGTTTGAAAAAATAATGGTGATATAAGACTTTGTGTTGATTTAAGATATTTGAATAACTTGTCACTTAAAGACCAATACCCTTTGCAATCAATGGAGTAGATTTTGAAGACTATGGCCAGATCAAAGATATTCTCATTGCTTGAAATTTTTTCAAGTTATAACTAGGTATATGTAAAGGAAGGTGACCAACATAAAACAATGTTTACCACTAAGTGGGGAACATTCACATATGCAAAGATTCTCTTCAAAATTTCAAATTTTCATGCAACTTTTCAGTGAACAATGGATATTTCTTTAAGAGGATTGATTAATTAGATAAAAAATGTGTTTTTAGAGTACCCCAAGTTATGTTACTCAGTTTTGTATTATTGAAGGAGGGAATAGAAATAGACCTTGAAAGGGTGAGATCTATAATGGAGCTACCCCCTACAAGTGAATCAGAAAGGGTTGTTGTCTTTTCTAGGAAAGATCAACTTTGTAAGTCGTTTTATTTTAGACTTCATAGGCATTGCAAGACCTATTACGTTGATGCTCAAAAAGAACCTAATGTTCAAATGGGCTCCCGAAAGAAAATAAACTTTCTTGTAGATAAAGATACCTATCTCTACCACCCCGGTGTTGGCTAAACTAGACTTTTCTAAGGATTTTCTACTCTAAGTATATAGTGGCTAGCATAGCATATCTTCTATACACACTTAGAAGGATGAGGGGAATAACGGAGAGCATCCTATCACCTTTCACTCAAGAAATCTTAAGGGGTATCAAACTAGGCATAATTTTGTTGAAAAGTGGTCTTTTTCCATTGTTAAAAGACTCAAAAATTTCTAACACTTGGTTTCAACCAATAGAATCACCATTCTCATTTCACATCCTACCATGCGAGAATATATCACCGAAGGTGACATAACTGAAAAGAGAGAAAATTGGATCACCAAGATCCTAGAGCATGACATCAATATTAGACCAACTAGGCTAGTTTAGGGAAGAGGTCTATGTGAATATATTGTGTAAGAATCAAGTTTCATAGCTGAGAAGGAGACCGCTCAAGTTTATGCAAACCAATTAGAGTCTGACAAGTCCTAGGTGAAGGATAAAACATTGTATATGAAAAAGGGGTAGTACTCGATCAACCTTCCATTTCACAAAAGGTGATGCTATCATCTGTAAGGAACTAGGTATGTATTAACGAAAGTTGTCTTATTTAAAAGGAATCATGATGGTGTCCTACTCCTATGCTTAAATAAGACACAGGCGATAAGGGTTCTTAATGAGTTACATTGTAGTCTCGAGGGTGGATATTTCTCTGCCAAGACTATCATCTTAAAGATAATGCAAGTAGTGTATTATTGGCCCTCCATGTTTTTTGAAGTGCATCATTTAGTGAAAAAGTGTACTCAATGCCAATATTTTTTTGGAAAAGTAAAGAATGTTGTCTTTCCTTTGAGCCCAATTGTAACTGAGGAACCCTTTGATCAATGGGTTTTGGATTTCGTCGAGATGATAAATCCTATTTATAGTGCTAGCCATAAGTGGATCCTTACAGTGCCCGACTACTTCACAAGGTGGATAGAGGTTGATGCCCTAAAAAAATTCTATACAAGGAAAGATTGTCAATTTCCTTGAAGAGATGGTAACTAGATTTGGTTTGCCAAAAACCATCATATCTGACAATGCACAATATTTTATAGGTTTGGGGATGTCATATTTTTCTATCGAACATGGGGTTTACCTTAAAACTTCATAATACTACTACCCACAACTAAATAGGTTAGCAGAGTCAACCAACAAAAACCTAATTAGGTTAATCAGATGCATTAGGTCAGAGCGACAAAGGGATTGACACAAGTACTTACTAGCTGCACAGTCGGCAGACCGAATTACACCCAAATAGATCTTGAAGGCCTCTCCTTATGAATTGGTATACACAAAAGAGGTAGTTCTACCTATTTCCATAGAGATCCCTTGCTTGCAACTACTGAAGGCCTTGGAGATTCAAGAAAGCAGTGGAATGGAGGTAAGGTTGGTGGAACTCCTCAAACTCAAGGAGGTCAGAGAAAAGGCTTGTGAGGCCATGATCAATCACTAACAGACAATAAAGTGATGGTTTGACAAATGACCTCAAACCTAGATTTTAGGGAAGGGAGCTTGGTACAAAAGTATAATGAGCACTCTACGAAACTAGGTTAACATACAAAATTTGAAGCACTATGGAAGGGAAATTTTTGTATTAGTGTGTGTAAGGAAAATAATGTGTATGAGCTAGAAGATATTGAGGGTAACATTCTGTATATACTGGTGAATGTTATTTACCTAAAATTGTTCCATTAATGTGCAATTTTTTAAAAGAAAAAATATTCATAGTTTTGTACCATATGTAAAAAATGTAAATATATTTTAATTTTGAGAATGAGCGATGAGAATAGCATCGAGGAAGTACATAATTATCGTATTATGCTATATTCATCAAAATTTATAGTGTAATACAAGCTCGAGGCTTGAATTTAAACATGAAGCCCTCTCGAGAAAACCCAAAAAGAGTCCCAAAGCAAAAAGAAGAAAAAAGGAGGAAACACGCAAAAAATAGTAAAAGATTGGCCTTTAGTTGTTGTTATGCAATCAAAGCGGCTTGTATTTGGGTTCTCTTTCTTCTTCGCCTTCTTCTTTAACAAGGTGGAAAGGGGGTGAAAACACAACACACTCGAGCTCGACACAATGAGGACCTTAGTTCTCCTTGCAACAGTTGTATACATGTAACTCAAAGTGTTCCCTCTAGTCGAGCCCAAAAATGCATTCCACACCATATTCCCACAACAGGTAGGTGGTCACCGACAAAGACAAAAAATGATGCCCATCAAGGTCCATGGTGTGGAAGTCAAGCAGGAACGACAACTAGGCCACATCTATCCCATAAGAAATGTGCCTGTGGATGTTCATCATGCTCAGAATACTGACACCAGGGATGGCCACTTGAACAATTTCAATGAGCCCTTCTAGAGGTATGGAGTCAAAAATCTAGTGGCACAATTAAATTATCATATGCTTAGTGACCTTCAGGTTGAGCAGGGAGGCAACAATGTTGCCAAAAAGTGTAGCCTTTGACACCTTTCGCTCATTTGGACCCTTGCCTATGGATTTGGGACCTTTTTCAACCTCTTTTTACCCCTTTCCAAGCCTCGTTCCAAGGTGTTGTGAGGTTTTGTGAAACATTTTCACACTTTCCTAGGCTTTTCATCACTAAATTAACCCTTTATTATGCTATAATGACCCCTTAATATACTTTATAGGTCCAAATTTAGTGTGTTTGGTGAGACAATCCTGAAAAACTATAATAATCATAATTTAATCCCCGAAAAAAGAAAAAAAATCCTAGGTGGACTAGGTGGCCACCTTGGGCAACCTAGTCCCATGTGGCATAAAATTTAAATCTAACTTAACATTCTTATAGGATTTTGTCTCTTAAACCCTAAGGTCAGCCTATATGTTGTTATTTTAGGAAAATTAGGGCATAACTTCTATAAATAGGGGTTATTCCCCTCATTTTTCCTCTCCTAAGACTTTTTCCCTCTCATTTTTTCCTCCTCACTCACTCTTTTCAATCACTCACCCATTCCTTATTCTCAAGAAAAATAGGTTTTTGAGCATTCCAAGTCAACAAGAATTTTTTTTGAAGCATTCAAGGCTTGATTGCTACAATAACATGATATTATCATCATGGAAAGATTTAGGTACATTGAAGGTCATTGAGACTTTGAGGACTTGTTGAAGACCTCTCCTTTCTTGCAAAGTTCAAACATCCACCAAAAATTCACTTTCAAGAATAAATAGCAGAGTTTCAAAAGCAGACAACTATGAAGAACCAAGGTGTGAACCGAGGGATTTCATTTCTCCTTCAAAATTTCCAAAAATCCTGAAGAGGACTAAGTAGCCAACAATGGTGACCTAGTCCCACTGGATAGGCCTTTCTGTGATTTTCACATTTTTAGACACCCATTTGGTATAAACAAGCTCCAGAGGAGTTTCCTCAAATATGGGACTAGGTCACCCAGATTGGCACAAGTGTCCCTTTCAACTTCTTCAAAATTTTCATCAACATCCTAAACCTCCAATATATTCGTTTTTAGATTCCAATTACACATCTCCTAGCTTCTTCATTTGTGTTTAGTTTAATGTACATTTGAGGTCATTTTGTATATGTTTGCATACAACATTGTATTTTCCAGCACTTTGCATTTCAATAGTTTAGCATTCATTAATGATTTTATTTCTAGTTTATTACACTTAGACACATTTACACACACCTCAAAACCCTCTATCCAAATATTTGAATGAACCCTAAGATAAAAATGTGTGAAAGAGTTCTATTCTTCCACATTTAGCTTCTAGGTGAAAAACCCTAGGAGCTCATTGGGGAATCTTCATTCCCTAAATTCATTTTTTATGGTTCATTTTGGTTAACCTTACATCCTTTCACCCCTCTTTTCTAATTTAGATTCCTTCATTTTCCTAGGCTTAGCTTGCATTTCATTTTGCATTAGTGAAGTTACATCCTAGGGTTTAAAAATTTACATTAGTGAAAATTGCCTATAGGTTCCATTTTGCATCTTAAATCATTCAACATTTCTGAAATTTTTCATTTTAATCTTATATCTTCATTATACATCATAGAAACCACCCAGATCCATCTAATTTTTTAGAAAAATTTGAAAAAAATTACTAAGAGGAGTAAGTCGCCACTCTAGGAGACCTAGTCCCTTCAGGCTTTTGAAACTACCCTTTATAGAGCTTAAAACTCTATTTTCTAGCTTCTATTTTGTGCCATTACTTAATTTTATAAATAGGTTATGTTTCTGTTACATTTATTTTATTAAATTTAGCTTCATTTAGCTCATTTCATGTAGTGCACATTTTTAGATTTTGCATTCACAACATTAGATTTTTAGATTCTTGCATAGTGTAATCAATGAATTACTTTGTTTGACATCTGAAAACTACATTTCCTTTTAAGCCTTTACATTGCATTGTAAATTATTCAAACATGTTAGTTTCAATTCTTTCCAAATTTCCAAAGAAAAATTTAGTAAATATACATGTTAATAACTCATTCAATGCTTTCCCTAGTTATGAGAGTCTAGTGAATGAAAAAATTACTGATTGTCTTGAACCTATGCCACCTTCTATCTCTCCTATTTGTGAGGATGAAGTGTTAGAAGCAAACACAAAAATAGAAAATCATGATGATCATAATTGTACCTCTCTTGATACCTCTCCTTCTAGTGATAAAGGTATATTGCTACCAAAAGGTACAATCATTGAGCATCATGAATTTCTTGCTTGTTCTTCTCCTCATCCTCTTTGGGAAGATATTTTAGCACAAGAAAATGAAATCATAGACACTTTCCTAAACATCACCTTACCTAAACTCCATAAAAATTCCCATGAAAATTATCCTTCTCCTCACATCCCTCCTCGATTCAAAGAGGATAGGTTGGTGTTTGAAGGTATGCCTCTTCCAAGTCATAAGAATCTTGACCCTCCCTACCTATTGGAAAATTATAGTGGTCCTTCTCTTGATGACTCCTCCTCTTGTAGTGAAGCATGTGATGAACCTCATCCAATCTCTAATACTAGGGTCGATAGTATGGAACAAGAGAATGAGACCTTTGCCAATTAAATAGAACCCTATCCTAATCCTTCCTCTCCTCATAATCCCATCATTGATCATTTCGTCAATAATATCATGCCCTTACAAGAAGATGTGGAGCCTATATTAGACTCTCCTTCCCTAGGGGATGTTAATATTATTCAACTACAACTCATCCTTTACCCTCCTTCAACCAAACCTAAAGTTGAATTTACCCTCTACCTACCTGCCCATAATGTGAACATTGCTGAAATCGAGTCATGATACTATTGCTCATACATATTACACCTGTAATAATTTGCCACTATAACCATCACCCTCAAATCCTTTACCTTTGCCTAATCCTATGTTACCTATTGCCCCTCACTTGAATACACTTCTTAGGGAGTATGACCTTGTTAACCAACTAAGGAATAATCTAACTAAGATATCCTTATGTGATCTCATTCAAGTATCCCATCACTACCATAAAATGATGTAAGTAGACTTACAACAAGTTCACATCCCTTATAATAAGCAATCAAATGACATAGTAGCTATTATTCATGGAATCAATGTTGATATTTTTTTTCACCAAAGTGAGCTCCCTCCTTTGGATGTGCAAAAACAAAATGACGCCTTCATAATAATATCTCACTAAAAAACAAAAGGGATCAAGAGAAATCTTGTAGATACTAGTTCTTCTCTTAATGTGTGTAGTTTGAGACTTTTAGATAGGCTTGCCATTTCTAGATCCCACATCAAGCCTAATTCTCTATCTATTAGAGGATTTGACAACATCACTAGGAAACCACTCAGTGTGATCACTATACCTCTAACAGTTGGAATGACCACATTAGACACTAGAATCCATGTTATTCCTCATAAACTCTCCTATAATCTTCTCTCAGGGAGGCCATGGATTCATTCTATGAACGGAGTTCCTTCCACTCTTCATCAAAAGATGAAGACCGTATTTAACAACAAATTTTACACAATTGATGTCGATATTGAACCTAATAGTTTCTTACACATTGACAAATCTAAAGAGAATCATTTCAACAGCTTGGCACCAACCACCCAAGTGGAACACGCATAACAACCAAACAATGAACAACATCTTGAGCATATCACAAAGCTCTTAGATGATGATTGGGGTTCCTCATACTTATTCCCTCCCTTACTAGGAGACTCCAAGATCATCAACATGGACTCTCCAAAGGGAAACATAGACTTGCCAACACAAGACTCAGTCGATCCTTCCAAAGCATCCAACTCAACCACTCTAGTCATTGATGCAAACAAAAACCCCTCACCCAATAAAAAAACTGAAAAATTCCTATGGGAAAGGTTACGAGCTCATGAAACAACTTGGCTATAGTGGAAAAGGTTGTGGTGCTAATGAAAAAGGTATCCACAACACTATCAAGCCTAACATAGAATCAACACATGATGGTCTTGGTTACTGTCCTTTAATCAACATCACCAAGCCCTCACCTCCTACCAACCCTATCTAAAATCATCCTTCTCACCCAACCTTCAAAAGTGATCCTTTGAAACAAAGAAAGAACTCTTTGCTTAATTACAATGTCATCTCACAACCCACTACTGACTCAGATTTTACACACTCCTCCATAGGAGTATACAAAATCACACAATCTTGCATGCCTTTCATAAGTATGACATCCTATACTAAGAAATACCCTTCTTTGTTGCACACCAAAGGATCACCTTCTACCTTTGATCGAGAGGGAATCATTTTGAGACTCCTCCCAGAACTCAAAATAAATGTCTCCACAAAGATTCCTTTTGTTCCTACCACCAAGTTCATGGTCATCACACTAATGCGTGTAAGGCCTTAAGTAGAAAAATTCTACATCTTAAGGAGTTGTGTCATCTCCCTTATGTGGGGGAACCTCATTCCTCTAATTGATATTTTTTTCACTCAACCTTAAATTCCCTCAATCCTTTTAGTTGACTCTTGCCCTACACTAAGTGGGGCAAGGGGTTAGTTAGCCTTTTTCCCTCGTATGGCACTTGTCATTGTCTCTTTTGACTTATCGTTAACCTTTCATGAAAATATAAGAGAAATCTTGGGATGTGGACATGACATGTCTCAAGTTGAATCGTATGTGACATACTACCCTTTTCATGACATAACCTATAGAAAATATATGACTTGACATAGGGCTTTCTGACCAAGCCCTGTTGACCTCCTCTCCTTCTACTTTCAAGCAATTTCTTACAAAACAGTGTGTAGCAATTCCTTCTGGTGCAAGAGCACCTTGAAATTGAAATGATTTAATTTTGATTGAAATTATATTGTTTCATATTTCCCAAGGGTCATTCAAGTCATTTTCAATATATTAAAGTCCTTAGGAGGTCAAATTTTAAGTTTGGTGCCAAAATTTGAGTAAATGCAAAAGTTGTCCAAATATTGCAAAAAATGTCAATATGAAAAAAATCGATGTAAAAGGAATTTGAAAGGTCACTAATAGTTGTAGGTGGTTGGAGCTAGTTGGAAGTTAAAAATTCATGATTTAATTCCTTTAAAAATGCTTTGGAACAATTTTGTGATTCATGGGTGATTGTATGAATGGTTTTGATCAATAGAAGACAGTTTTATGCAATTTTCTTCAAAATTTCTCTGTTTCTTCGCTAAGTACGGACTTGTATGGGCCAAGAATGGTTTATTTTCTATTTTAATTTGTAAAGGACTCAATCAAATCCCATTTTATTTTTGTATCATGTAAATTACTTTAGATTTGTGAAAGATATTTAAAATTTGGTGTTGACAGGTGAAACCCTTTGTTAGGGTAAACAATGACTTGAAGAAATTGAGTTTCTCTCATTTTTATGGTTAAAATATCCTAAATTTTGGTAAGATAAATCCTGGAAAAGTGAACTTTCATATACTAGAGGTTTGGAGTGAGTAGGTAAGGGAAAATAATGAGGAAGGATTAAATATTTGACTATTTTTATGAGTACAAACTACTAAATAGGGTAAAGCACATGAATATACCCTAGGGTTTGGGTGAATGCTTAATGTGAAGAAAATTAAAATTAATTTTAAGATTTAATAAAGTCTATATTTAAATGTTTCAATTATTGGTTGAAATATTTTTATCGTGGCATTAATATTTTCAATAAAGCCCTACTGGTGTAAGCAAAAAATAGGCCTATCTAAGAACGGTAAAGCCTCAATTCAAATATCTTTTTGCAAAGTAACCAATATTTAATTTTTGGCATTTTTTAGAAACCTTAAATGGGTTTCCAAAACACATTTCACTGTCTGATTTGGATGAGGATCTTGTAAGATAAATGCTGACAATCCTTTGTGAATTGTTAGATGCATTGGGCATCCTTGATAAGGAATTGTCTTTAAATCATGCAAGCTGATTTCTTGGGATTTTAAAATAGTTGAATCAAGTTTATTTAGACCTGAAAAGAACATCCCAAGTGTTAGATCAAACATATTTGTCTTGAATGGTGAATTTGTGGTTGAAACTTGTAAATTTCAATATAATTCTTTTTGGACAGTCATGATAAATTGATGGAAATATGGAAGGGAAGATAAATGAAATTGTTTTTTTTGTTGAATTTTAGGTCTTGATGGATGGTAAAGACAATAATGGTCATGCATGAATAAATTTAGTGGGAAAAATCCATCTTGTTTTTATAATAATCAATGTGATTGGAGAGTGTTTTAATGAGATTTTTGTATCATGAACTAAGGATTGAGTTTGTGAAGGCCTATACAGGTCATTCTCATATGGAATAATATGTTTTAGGGATGTAATAAACTTTGGGACTCTGAATGTATGTTTTATTGTTTGGAACTAAGGAATTGTGAAGGGTAAGTTGGTTTTTAATTCCTCTATATTGCATCACCTTGAAAGTGGGGGCATACATCACCACTCACATTTCATTGTGTGATTTTCCTTTTGCTTGATACTCCCTCTCTTGGAAACATTAGGTACAATGTTTCTCAGGATGAGACTTTGAAATTTTCCTCTTTTGCATACAAGATGAGATCTTCCTCTCTTGCATACAAGATGAGTCCATTTTCAATTTTCCTCTATTGGTGACATTATTCATAATTTTCCATACGATGAGACATTACATGAACAAAGAAAATTCACTTTGAACAAAATCATCACAAAATCAATTTCTTTTGTGGTGCTTTATCAATGTTATCAAAAGGGATAACTTTGATATAGTTTGAGTGGGAAGCCCAACCAGGGGCATAAATTTCCCCATAGCCACCTTTGTGAGTACATACCAACCGTGTGTATATTCCTCACCCTTTGGGACAACCCACCCTATGAACAACCTAATGTTTTGTCACCCCAGAGTGAGCACATCTCTTCACCTTTCTCTTCAACCAAGTTCTTGTCATTGTATGATCATGCATCTCAATTTTCTATAATTCATTCACCCTTGAATGTGTCTTTTGCATTGATGTCGAGTTGACTGAGAATCTCAAATCCTAGGGGCTTGATCACCTCCTTCATCTTTCCCATTCTTCTTCTTTGTAATTCTTTACCATCTTCATTGGGCTACTTTAGGGTGACTTTGAAGAAATTTCATCTTCTCACTAAAGTGGGGGCTAAATGTGTTACCAAAAATTGTAGCCTTTGACACTTTTTGCTCATTTGAACCTTTGCCTATTGATTTTGGACATTTTTCAGCCTCCTTTTACCCCTTTCCAAGCCTTGTGCCAAGGTGTTGTAAAACATTTTCAAACTTTCTGAGGCTTTTCATCACTAAACTAACCCTTTCTCATGCTATAATGACCCCTTAATACACTTTATAGGTTCAAATTTAGTGTGTTTGGTGAGACAATCCCAACAAACTAAAATAATCATATTTTAATCCCCAAAAAATAATGAAAATTTCCCAATTGACTAGGTCACCATATTGGGTGACCTAGTCCCATGTGGCTTAAAATTTAAATTTAACTTAACATTCTTACTGGATTTTGTCTCTAAAACCCCAAGGTCAACTTGTATGGTGTTATTTCAAGAAAATTAGGGCATAAATTCTATAAATAAGGGTCATTCCCCTCATTTTCCCTCTCCTAATACTTCTTCCTTCCCATTTTTTCCTCCTCATTCTCTCTTCTCAATCACTCACCCACTCCTTCTTCTCAAGAAAGCTGGGATTTTGAGCATTCCAAGTCAACAAGACAATTTTTATGAAGAATTCAAGGGCTTATTGCTGCAACAAAACAAGATATTTCATCATGAGAATATTTAGGTACATTGAAGATCATTGAAGACTTTTAGGACTTGTTGAAGACCTCTCCTTTCTTGAAAACTGCAAAAATCCACAAAAAAGTCACTTTCAAGACCAAATATCAGATTTTCAGAAGCAAACAATTATGAAGAACCAAGGTGCAAATTGGGGGCTTTCGTTTCCCCTTCAAAAATTCTAGAAATCCTAAGAGGACTAAGTCACCAAGAATGGCAACCTAGTCCCACTAGATAGTCCTTTTTGTGATTTTCACATTTTTAGACACCCATTTTGTAGAAACAGGCTCCAGACTAGTTTCCTCAAATTTGGGACTAGGTCGTCTAGATTGGCACAAGTGTCCCTTTTAGCTTCCACAACATTTTCATCAGCATCCCAGAACTTCAACAAATCCTTCTTCAAATTCCAGGTGCACCTCTCCTAGCTCCTTCATTTATGTTTAGTTTAATGTACATTTTAAGTCATTTTGTATATGTTTGCATACAACATTGTGTTTTCGAACAATTTTCTTTTCAATAGTTTAACATTCATTAATCATTGCATTTCCAGTTTATTACACTTAGACACATTTACACACACCTCACAACCCCCAATCCAACTCTTTGAATGAACCCTAAGATGAAAAGGTGTGAAAGAGAGCCATTCTTCCATAGTTAGCTTCTAGGTGAAAAACTATAGGAGCTCATTGGGGAATCCTCTTTCCCAAGATTCATTTTTTATGGTTCCACAAAAAAGAGAGAAATGATCTTGCAATTAATTCTCAACTACTTTTCATCGTCAATATAGTCCAGGCTGACTACCCACTCGAATGCAATAGTACCAAGGCAGTCATGATGCTTCACCAGACACTTAATTCTATCACAAGTAACCTCCCTCTTGAAGGCGTATTGTGTCCTTCATTGTAGAATCAAAAAAAGAGTACCTAGGCTAGCCAACATTATGACAAAGCAACAAGTGTAGAAGAATGAGAGATAGCAAGAAAATCTCGCTAAACTTAAAAGGTTATTTTTTGAATAATCATTATAATAAAGTGGTATAACTATTTATATAAAAGATGTGCAAAAAAACACAACCAACAAGAGGTTTATGTTTGGCTAGATGACAATGGAGGAAATACCAAAGCAACCAAAGGACAAAATATGAATCATACAAAAAATCTGACAAAAGGTCTTGAAAATTAAATTTGGGCGTTGGGAGTAAATGCTTGCATAGGTTGATTATCGACATGTGTCCTTTGCAATCATCAACACTAGCTAGCTCACTTATGTGAAAAGATATAGATTATGGTGAACCCACAAAAGTGGTTTACAATTCGAGTGAGGAAGGAAAAGTTGAAAAAAATGACCTCGTGCAAAAAAAATTGCTTTTAGGGGTTCGAACAAACTATTTGGTTCGAGAAAAACAAAATAGGGTTCACTAGAACTTCGGTTCAAGTGAACCCATTTAATGACGGGGCCCACCATTCTCGGTAAAAATCCAAAAGTGAAGACTTTTGGAGAGGCGGTTCTCTCAAACTCCCCTTTTCCCCCCTTCTCCTCCTTAGGCACCAAAAAAGTTTAGATTTTTTTTCTTCAAAGCTAGGATTGAGGATAAAAATGGAGGAGACCTAAAAACCCAACTAGATGATGGTAGTCTGCGGAATGAGCTATCTAAAGAATCTAATTTTAATATGTTTTGGTTTTATTATGTATTTATTTTTTTAGTTTTATTAAACATTCATTTTTTACCGAAAATCAAGCTCTATATTCTACACGTGGAAAAATAGTAGATTATCATATATATATATATATATATATATATATATATATATATATATATATATATATATATATATATATATATGAGTGCACTAGATATTGAATTCCTTGATCCAACAAAAAAAATTAATTTCGATACATATAAAAAAATTTGTGTTTTATATGGTCCGCCTATGTTTGAATTGTAATTGGATTGACATTAAAACTTGATTAGGGAAAAAATTTTCAGTTAAAAACTATGAGACTAGAATTGGAAGCACTAGATATCATAGTTAGAAATATAAATTCAAAATAATTACAATGTTATCCCTCACTGGAAAAAAATTTTGTTGTATACGGTCAGAGTCACTCCTTAAAAATGTTTTTTGCTGAAAAAAACTATGTTTTGAAGGAGATGGAAAAAGACATCCAATCTGATTCCAAAAAAATTGAAAAAAATATATTTAGAATCTACAGAAAAAATTTCACAAATGACTAATTTGCATCATCTTCAAATTCCTCATGGTTTAGCATCTATAGGTGCTCAAAAGTGAAGATTTAGTTAGAAAAAAATATAATAGTCTCTAGTTTGGCCAGAAATTGTAAACCGGTATTGTGGGATCACCCATTAGTGTGTTAAATTCTAAAAAAATAAATGGGAACATCTTTTCAAAGGTACCTTGCACTACTTAAGCATGTTTCTCATAGCTAAAAGCATGCTCTCCAAATCAATGAGCTTATTTATGAAAAGAGGTGGTAGGGAGAATGTACTAATTCCATTCTCGTGGCATTTTTGGAATTCTCAAGGGATACAGATCTCAAATCCACATGTATCACCTTGGTGGTAGCACTTAGTGGACCAATGGTAATGGTATAGCCTTAACTGCATGTACGTGCTAAGGAAATAACTGCACCCAAATGTATATTTTTTCTAAGTAGCAAAAAGAAAGTGGTCATTTCATTGAAGAAACTCTCTAGAACTTCTTGATACAACCATGGTGAAAGCATCAAAATCTAGTAGAAAGGTCGAAGCCTCGTCCAAGAGGCCAAGTTATGCTAACATCTTCGAGAGGAATTCATTTTCTAGTGCCCTAGTTCCGAAAGAATGATAGTTTGACTACACCAGATCAATCCAACGAGATAATCACATTGAAAAAGAGGCAGTGAAAGATTTCGCTTATAATTTTTTCAATCCAAAGTTGGTGACTAACCCTAAAAACCTTAGGGAGGGGGTGTTCCAAAGAATGAATTAGTGTGGGTTGTCTAGTAATTTCACTTATGAACTTTGGAATTATGGTTTTCCATATTTCATGACACCCATCGTGCATCCATGCCCTGAGCTGGTAGATGCATGTGCCAAGATATTCACCAAGGAGATAGGAGTTATTACCGACAAAAAAATAAAGGTTACAATTTTTGTGGTAGCCATACAAGATATGTTGTGTATCACTACAACTTGGGGTGGTGAAAGTTTTGATGAGGAATAAATTGAAGGTTTTGGGGATGTGACAACCAATAAGGGAAAATTTTGTGAGGATGAAATGAAGTAAATATTTTAGAGAGATCACTTTTCTTTTCCTCTTTCTTGCAAAAAATTCAAGAAGTACACACTATATGTTTTCTCGATGTTGGCTTGGATTAATGGCCTTGATGAAAATGAAGTAGTCCATCCCTTTTAGATGGGCCTTTCTTTTATGCTTAAAAGGGAGAAAGTTCACAAATATTATGAATTTGTTGATGCACTAGCCGAAGGGATGCTAGACCAACTGAGGACCTATGATATAGAGTATAAATTCAAGTATTCTTATTTTCTGGTTCACTTGATTTGGCATTGAAATTCTAAATTTTTGGAGAGGAATTTTCACTGTTTAGATTCGATGTAAAAGGTTTCTATCAACCAATTTTTATATGGACTTGTGTGCTTTCAATAACATGGGATTACTACTAGTTTGTGGATTATTTTATGAGGCCAATTGTACAACAAAATTTTCTCCCAGGCCCAATGGGTTCTTTCTCTCCTGAGGCCTTACAATGGATGAAGACTTCACAAACCCCGCTAGATTATTTATTGGGTGAGGATTTTACATTTATCAGATTCCATGGTTTTGATGGGGAGCCTTTCCGACTCCCAATGTTTGTAACTGATATATTTTTTGCTTTGGACGCTTCTCGAATCTTGAGTGTTAGGTTCTATCCCTATGGCCTTTGAATATTTGTGGTTTCTTCCTTTGAAAGAGGTGTTCTTCTACTATGTTCTCCAAAGGGAGTTGAGGATTATACTATTGAAACCCAACCTTTGTGGTGTAGGTTGTCTCTATGTCACCAAAAAGTGTATACCTTGGCACTTTTTCACTCATTCTAGCCTTTTCCACTAGATTTTGGATTGTTTTACTTTGATTCAGTCTTGTAAGCTTGCAATTCAATAATAACCTAACGATGTTTTACTAAGGTGTTGTGAAGTTTTGTGACACATTTCCTCACTTTTCTAAGACCCTTTCAACTTAATTCACCTAAACAACACCTTCTTACATATTTCTAAGCCTTATGACAAAGTGTTGTGAAGTGTTGTAGTGCATTTTCACACTTATCTAGGCTTATCACCCCTATTTAACCCTTTTCTTATGCTAATTTGTCCCCCTAATATACTTTTTCATCCTGAATTAAGTGTGTTTCAGAGGGAAAAATTGATTAAAATCATTAAACACAAATTAATTCCTAACCACCACTTGAAATTCTTTAAGTGGACCAGGTCGCCACCATGGGTGACCTAGTCCCTTTTGGAAAATATTTTATAATTAAAATAAAATTTAACAAGAATCTTGCCTCCTAAACCATATTGTTGGCCTATCATGTTGCATTTCGGGAAAATTAGGGTTTTACATGTACAAAAAAGGTTTTTCACCTTCATTTTGACCTCTCTTAAGACCATTTTTTCATCTTGACAATCACTCTTGCACTCAAGCTTCCCAAGAAAGCAATCAAGCCTAAGGCATCTCAAGCAACCTCCATTTGATGTTGTTCTTGCATGTTGCAGACATCTTCAACAAAGGATTTGGTAAGTGTTCATATTGGCTTTATCATTCAATCATCCATTCCTTTCCTTATATTTCATTTAGATTCGATTATCATTAAAGGGGTTTGACTAAGGAAAACCCCTAATCTCTAACCCTAACCCTTTTCTCCTCTTTGTATTTAATTTGCAGGTTTTTGTATGCAAGTTTTTCAAGGAGAAAGGTGCCAAGAAGGTGTTCTCAACCCATAAAAAGCATTCAAATCAACAAATCCCCAGTTCAAGCTTGGAGACCTCTTTCTACCCATTTTCTGTAGAATTTGAACCAGACACCTGTTGGGATCCAGAGTGCAGACCGAAGGCTCCAGTATCCACTTTCAAATCCTCAAAACCCTAGAAGAGGAGTAGGTTTCCCATAATGGCAACCTACTCTATTTGAGCTTTTTTTTTTATGGATTTTCACATTTCTAGGTACCCATTTGGCAAAAACCCAGTTAGACAAAATTTCTCGACAGGAGGACTAGGTCGCCCCACTTGGTAGAAGTGTCCCTATGAATATTTTTGATAGATTCCAATGCATTCTTGGCCCTCTCATCTAAAATATTCCATTTCTAGGTGCACAAGTTCTGAACTTTCCACTTTCCTTTCCATTTACATACATTTAGGTCATTTAGAATAGCTTGTATTAGTTTACTTTCATTTACTTTACATTTCATAGACTATATTAGTTTCATTTTATTTCTAGTTTTTAGCCACACAACACACACATATCACAACACACACATCATCCCTCCCTTTGAATTCAACTGCCAAAAATCCCATAACCACCTAGAGGCAAGAGTGTCATTATCACACACCAAGAGCTCCTAGCGTGAAAAACCCTAAGGGCCTACTAGAGGGAATCCTTTTTCCCTAGGTATAGTGTTACATTTTTGGTGGTTCACTTTGGTGAACCTGAGTATACAACACTTTTTAACTTTATGATCTTGCATTGCATTGAAAATTTTGTATTCTTTGCATCTTAGGGTTTCTAGACAAAGCGCATTAGTGAAACCTCATGCTAGATTTCACTTTGCATTTGAATTTATTGGAAAAAGCACAAAAAAAAAAAATTATTTTGTACATCTGAATTGAAAAAGCATAAACATTAGAAAAACAACTCAAAAACATCACAAAATTTGAAAAAAAATCCCTATTGGGACTTGTTCACCATTTTGGGTGCCCTAGTCCTAGTTCAAATTTGTAACTGCATGTTATAGAGTCAAACACCTTATTTTTGTGCTTCCTAGACCTCCTAGTACCATATAAATTGAGGCTAGAAAGTTTTGTGAACATAGGTTTTCTACTCCTAACTCAAAATCATCAATTTAAGGTGGTCATTTTTTATATACCTTCATAATTAGATCTACAAAATGATTACATTTTTGAAAATGTGCATAACATTCAATAAAGTACTTTTTAATTTTTCTTATACACTATTTAAATTCATAAAACTATGCATAGGTTTTCTAAAAGTACTTTTCATTCTTTCCTATACATTTTTTACATTGTTAAAAACTAGCATACATTGGATATACATGTTCTGTATTTTTGTATATACATTGTTCACATTACTGAAACACTGCATGACATGGTTACAAATGCTTTTTATTTTTTTCAAACAATGTTAGTGTCTTATATATCTAGATATGCTAAGAAACCTTCCCTAACTCCTCCCTATGAGAGCATTTTAGTGATTGAGAATACAACCTTGGACATTTCGAAAATCATATTAGTTCCTCCCCTGATCTCTCTCCTCTTGTTGATGCAAATATTTTGGCATTAGAAGAACCAATTAATGAGAGTTCACAGAATCCTCATTGTTTATCTCTTCTTACCTATCTTAACAAACAATACAACACTACCATAAGGAATCATGACAATAACATTTTCCCTTCTCTTAGTATCTCTCCTTGGTGTTTAGATGATACATTGTTGATAGAAGATGTACAATTGATGAAAGTCATGAGTATCTTACTTGTCCCCCTTCCCCTAGGGAACCCTTATTAAACAAGAGACTTCCACCATTGATCATTACCCTCCTTGCAATGGAGTCCCTTTAGAATAATCAAACACCTAGGGGATCACACACCACTACTATTCCATTACACTTTCCTCACAGAGTTCCTCGAGTTAAGGACCTTAAAAATACTCCTGCTGATATATTTGTACGAGAGCTTATTCAACTTTCACCTATAGTTAGATTTCTATTTCATGAAATACAACAAATATAGATGGATGATATTGAATCTTACTTAAAATCAAACATTATCAAACCCTCCTCTTGTCCCATGCAAGTAGCCCAATATG
The DNA here is from genome assembly GCA_007115665.2 of Sequoiadendron giganteum. Classification (NCBI taxonomy): domain Eukaryota; kingdom Viridiplantae; phylum Streptophyta; class Pinopsida; order Cupressales; family Cupressaceae; genus Sequoiadendron; species Sequoiadendron giganteum. The sequence continues at coordinate 510,382,128 of CM021105.1, forward strand.
ACATCACATTCTCTAAACATGAATTTTCCTCACTTGAGATTCAAAACAAGAATGATCCCTTGATGATCAAGGTGATCATTAATGAAAATCTAGTCAGGAACACTCTCATAGAAAATGGGGCTGACATTAATATTTGCAGCATTGCCCTCCTAAACACACTTGGAATGGAAAAAATCTAATTCAACTTGGTGATGTTCATATTCGTGGCTTTGATAATGTTAATAGGCTGAAAGGATGATCACATTACATATCAATTTTGGACCATCAGTGTTGCCTACTCCTATCCATATCATGCAAGGACCCCTTCTATACAATCTTATCCTAGGGATACCATGGATTCATTCTATGAAATGAGTCCCATCTACCCTTCATTGCACAATTAAATTTGAGTACAATAAAAGATATACATGGTTGATGTTGATGCACAAAGCTATGATTCAACTAATCATAACATTTCAAACTCCCATAATCCTTTCATTCCTAGATCACACCTTCTGCAATTTGATGCTACTCCTTCACCTACAATAAAACTCTTTGATGATCATTTGGGGTCATTATATTCTACACCTCCTTCCAATACAAATTCCAAAACCTCGCCCTCTTGGTCTAAAGATTCATATACACACAATTCATGTTTAGATACAAGTTCTAGTACCGATCGGGGTCTTACTCCTCCCTCTAAAAGAGAGTGTGAAACCTCATGACCTACACCAAAACCACCCTATGTATTCTATGCTCAACTTGGTTCCACATCAACCACATTACCACATGGTGGTGATAGGGGCTATAAAACTCCTATCCCTCATGAAGGAGAAAAACTTAACACTAAGAAGGATTTGTGTTCTTGTACAGAAACTAATCCTTCCCAAAAGAACATCAACCCTTCATCTAACTTCGAAGACTATTATGGTATCGGCCACCATCTTCTTCCTACACATGGATGTAATCAACACATAAATCCACCTAACATATCATCCTCTATTAAGAAATATTTAGGGTTACCTCCTCCTCTCAATTTCCGTCAAACAATAATCTTCAAACATATCACGAAACTTGGTGCTCTCCCTTCTATGGGGGCACCTAATTTATTTCCCTAACACATACCTTCATCCTATTTGACTCACCTTTTACTTGCACTAAGTGGGGGAAAGGGGTTCCTTATCCTTGTCTTCGTATGTCACTTGTCATTACATCTTTTGACTAGACGTTAACATCTCCTCAACATACAAGAACAAGCTTGAAATATGGATAACATGTCTTAGGTTAACTAGCATGTGAAATAGTATCCTTTCCATGATTAAACCATGCTTGGAAACATCTCACTTGACATAGGGCTTTCCAATTAGTCTCTCATATCCCTTTTGCATTCTTTCCTTTCTCTACTTTTAAGCAATTTCTCACAGAAAAAGTGTATCAATTCCTTTCAAGTGGGGGCATACACTATCACTATTTATTTTTGAATTTTCCTTTCCTTGGTTCCTATTGCATCCTTTCCACTCCATATGATGATTCTCTCACTTGGTGGATGACATTGGGTGTAATTTCCTTCATGAAAGTGACCTATCTTAGCATATTACATTCCTCTTAGTGACCTGATGTGACACACTGCATCCCCTAAGTTGAAAATTTTGTATCCTTCATTTTGGTACTCTCTTGGAGAAACTACACACAATGTTCCATTAGTCAAATACCTCACACGAACCAAACAAGACTCCTTTGAACATCCCTCTTTCATTGCATTTTTCATTTTTCACCTTGCATACATGGCCACCTTGCATAACACAACTTTCATGTCTGTGGTGCCATCTCACCCTTGTTCATGAGTTATAAGAATTCAAGGATTTTGTTGTCTCATGAACCACAAACCTCTTGTGGTGCCTTATCTAAGTTATCAGGAGGTATAACTTTTTTATGGTTGAGTGGGAAGCCCAACTAGCAGAACGACTTTCCCCATAGCCACCTTCTTGTCTGTGAATCTATACCAACCATGTGTATGTATCTCACCCCCTTTTGGCATTCTGACCTGCCAAACAACTGAAAGTCTCATCATCCTAGAGTGAGTACACCCATTTTTTTCAAAAAAATATCCTAGATCTGATCCACAACGAGTTGCAAAAATGATCGAAGCTTGATCCAACTTTTTCTCTCTCTTCACTCTTTCATATAACTCCTTGTGTGATCTTTTGTGTTTATGTTTAGTTTTCCTGGGGGCTTGATCATCCCTCTTGATCATAATCATCTCACCTTACTAACATGAGTACATTACATCTCGCTCAAAAAACATGATTCAACTACTTCAGTGTGAGTTTGAAGTAAGTTCATACTCTCACTAAAGTGGGGGCTAAATGTTTTGCCAAAAACTATAGACCTTGCAAGTTTTTCACAAATTCTAGCCTTTTCCATTGGATTTTGGCTTGTTTTTCCTTGATTCAGTCTTGTAAGCTTTCAATTCAATAATAACCTAACAGTGTTTCACTAAGGTGTTGTGAAGTGTTGTGACACATTTCCTCACCTTTATAAGACCCTTTCAACTTAATTCACCTAAAAAACACCTTCTTACATCTTTCTAAGCCTTATGACAAAGTGTTGTGAAGTGTTGTAATGCATTTTCACAATTATCTAGGCTTATCACCCCTATTGAACCCTTTCCTTATGCTAATTTATCCCCCTAATATACTTTTAGTTCCAACTTAAGTGTGTTTCGGGAGGCAAAGCTAATAAAATTCATTAAACACAAATTAATTCTCGACAACCACTCGAAATTGCCTAAGTGGACACCTCGCCACCTTGGGCGGCCTAGTCCCTTTTGGCAAAAAAATCAAAATTAAAATAAAATTTAATGGGAATGTTGCCTCCTAAACCCTAGTGTCGACTAATCATATTGCATTTTGCAAAAATTAGGGTTTTACATGTACAAATAAGGGTTTTCACCTTCATTTTGACATCTCCTAAGACCATTTTTTTATCTTGACAGTCACTCTTGCATTTAAGCTTCCCAAGCAATTAATCAAGCACAAGGCATCTCAAGAAACCTCCATTGGAGTTGGTTCTTGTATGTTGCAGACATCTTCAACAAAGGATTCAATAAGTTTTATCATTGGCTTTATCATTCAATCATCCATTTCTTTCATTATATTTCATTTGTATTTGATTATCATTGAAGGGGTTTGCCTAAGGAAAATCCCTTATCTCTAACCGTAACCCTTGTTTCCTCTTTGCATGTGATTTGTTGGTTTTTGTATGCAGATTTGTCAAGGAGAAAGGTGCCAAGAAGGTTTTCTCAACCCATCAAAAGCATTGAAATCAACAAATCCCTAGTTCAAGCTTGGAGACCTCTTTCCGCCCATTTTTTGCAGAACCTTAACTAATACCTGTTGGGATCTAAAGTATAGACTGAAGTCTCCAATCTCCACTTTTAGATCCTCAAAAGCCTAGAAGATGACTAGATCACCCATAATGGTGACCTAATCCCTCTGAGCATGTTTTTTTGGGGATTTTCACATTTCTAGGTACCCATTTGGTAGAAACCCAGTCAAGAAAAATTTCCCGACAGGAGGACTAGGTCGCCCCACTTTGGGGAAGTTTCCCTATGAAGATTTTTGATAGATTCTAAAGCATTCTGGGGCTTCTCATTTGCAAAATTCTATTTCCAAGTGCACAAGTTTTGAAATTTCCACTTTCCTTTCCATTTACATACATTTAGGTCATTTAGATTAGCTTTTATTATTTTACTTATATTTACTTTATATCTCATAGATTAGATTAGTTTCATTTTATTTCCAATTTTTAGCCACACAACACACACATATCATAACCCATACATCAACCCTCCCTTTGAATACAACCACCCAAAATCCCGTACTCACCTAGAGGCAAGAGTGTCATTCTCACACACCAAGAGCTCCTAGGTTGAAAAACCCTAAGGGCCTTATAGAGGGAATCCTTTTGCCCTAGCTCCAATGTTACATTTTTGGTGGTTCAGTCTCCTACCTCTCGCCATGGTGATGTTTGGGTTTTCTATAGAGAGGAATCCCTATTTTTAGGTTTATTTCTTATGGAGATCTAGATATTGTTTACTCATTCTAGGGAAGCCTCTCCTATTCTAGTAGAGATCTCTCCTATGGTGGTGTTGGATTGTGCCAACAAAGTTAGTTGTTATTGTAAGAGGTTTTTCCCCTTAGAGAGATTGGTCTGATGTAACCCTATTTCTAGTTGTGTTCTTAGTTGTTAGCTAGGTTTGGTTTGGTTTATTTTTTGGGCCATATATTGTATAAGGGGTGATCCCACAATGTTGGTTTACAATATCTTGGAGATTCTGATTTTTGCTAAAATCACATATTTTTAGAAAACATATTGATTTAAGCCTTAAAAAGTTCTATTTGAAGGATTCCAATTGAAGAGGGTTTGATCAAACCACCTTATATCAAAAAACCTTGGATAGAACCCCACTAGTTTTAAACCATACCTATAATAAAGTCTCCTTTACACCTATCAAAATGCTGATAAAAAACCACTTTTGATTTACCTTTTGGGGGATCAAATGAATTCATTTAAATTTTTTTTTGTAAGTATGTAGTCCTTATTATAAGCTTCCCAAAAATTATAATTTTAAATAAATTTAATTTAATTATTATATTTATTTTTTCTTTCTTGTGAATGTAGGTTTTTCACCAAAAAATAAGCTCTTTGTTCTGCACATGTGGAAAAACAACAAATTATCAAAAAAAATGAAAAAAAAATGATTGCACCAGATATTGAAGTCCTTGATCCAACAAAAAAAAAAATTGAATTTTGATACATATAAAAAAATTATGTGTTATACGGTTCGCCTATGTTTGAATTGTAGTTGGTTTGACTTTGAAAATTGATCAAAGAAAAAATATTCAATAAAACACTATGAAACCAATTGGAAGCACTCGATAGCATAGTTACAAATCTAAATTCAAAAAAAATATAATTTGATCCTTCATGGAAAAAAAATTATGTGTTATATGGTGAGTGTCAACCCTTAAAAATGGTGTTTACTGAAAAAAACTAGTTTTCGAAGGAGATGGAAAAAGAAGTGCAATATGTTCCCAATTTTTTTGAAAAAAATATATTTATAATCTACAGACAAAATTTCACAAATTAGTAGTTTGAATCATCTTCAAATTCCTCATGGTTTAGCAGCTTTAGGTGCTTGAAAGTGAAGATTTAGTTAGAAATAATTAGTTTAGTGTCCAATTTGGCTAGAAATTATAAACCAGTATTGTGGGATCACCCTAAGGTATTCTCTTATTTGCCTCAGGGGTGTTGGTTTCTGCATGTTACTGGTCTCTTGATTAAAAGTTATTTTGGAAGGTTTATCTTGATGGTTGTTTAGAAAATCCATTTGTTTTCAAAAGTTAAGGATTCTATTACTCTTATGTTCTTGGGGGTAGTGGTTACTCATATTTTGTTACCATATTTTGGGTGTCTTTCTTTCCTCTTACTAGTTTTCTCTTTTGTAGCTCCTTTTGAGGTGAACTGTGCTCCTATGGAGGTGGAGCTCAAATTTCCTGGTAAGGTTGGGTTTTTTTGTGGAAAGGGATTCCTTTTTCCCTTTAGTTTATTTCGTGGTCTATGCCAAAAATTATGGAGTTATTGCATGGAAGTTCCATCTCTTTGTTTAGTGTTATAAGGTGATGGCTTTCACTAGTTTTCCTCTATCTCTATAGGGTGGTGTTTTCTATGCTAGTTTCCTTTATTTTTTTGCCTCTGCTTCTTTACAACTGGTCTCTATTATCCAGTTTCATGCTCTGATCAAAAGCATGGCTTGTTTGATGTTCTTATAGGCTCACTGTTGGTAACTCTCATTCTTCTTTTTATAGTTGTCCCATTTTTTGTGAGTCACCTATCTTCTACGTCTATGACTACTTTGTAAATGGGTATTGGTCCTTCCAAACTTTAACCTAACCAAAATTTTAAAGGAAAATAAAATAATAAAAAATAATTGTAAATTAAAAACATTATTTAATCAAAACAAGTCAATCAATCAAAAAAATATATATCTTACATGGGAAGAAATAGTTTACAATGTGCATGCATCTTAAGTGATTTTTATCCTCTGACCTCTAACTTGCACAAAACTCTACTAGTCAATTTACCACCTCTGAGGGGAAAGGTTGTTAATTGGCAACCAGCATGCTTTATGGTGAGGGAGTATCTCATTAACTAGCCACTATAGGATTTGAACCCTCATCAAGGAGATGAGATTATGGAAGAAAAGGAATGCATTTACTCTATTGTTCCCATTGATTTTCTTTGGTTTTATGCCATGCCTATTCTTGGGATTTTGAATGCTTATCATTTGGTTATTTGACTCTCATGTCACATGTTGAGTAGTTTAAAATATTATTGAAGTTAGTATTGATGTTAAAATTTATTTTTTATGATCTAAAATAATTTATAAACAAAAATATTATATTCATAAGTTATATATAATTTATCATTATATGTGTACAAAATAATATGTTATAAATAAACAGTCTAGAACGTGCCTACAACTTAACTCGTTCACAAGGTAACCGACACATCAAAAGAATGTACAAAAATAATTATTCAATAAAGACAACTCAATAAATATTATGAATGCTATTTAAATTATATATTATAGTGATGCAATATGATTGAAATAGTCTTGGTCATTTGATAGTTTTGACATTATTGACATTTATGATGAGCTTGGGTAAAATGTGTGCTATATTAGACATTATTGATGGTTGTTGTTGGAGGAAGATTGATAATCAACACACAACATCAAATGTTAAGATGCACATAGATAGAATTGACCATTAAACTTATTTTATCTACTAGTGAATAAAATTCCACCATAAATAATAGGCCTTTATCTATTCATTTGTCTTGTCTATGTTTTCACATGTTGCATACATGTCTAGTAAGGTAGCTGCAACTACATCTAACTAAAATCCCCCTTATCTTATGTTTTGATGGATGTTCTTGTATCATATTCAAAAGCTCCCATTTTTGTACATTTTGCATTGAATAGAAAGTTAAGAATTGCAAGCCAAACAAAATAGTTTAGTTGATAGTATTAATTTTACCTACCAACGTTGTTGAATAGAAACGAGTCAATAAAAAATGTCTTACATTCAAAACGGTCTTGAAGAACGTGCCTGCGACTTAAGCTGTTCAAAGAACGTGTTATTGAAAAAAAAGGAAAGAGAGATGCATAAATTGGAGACAGAAATCATTTCTTGCATCTCTGCTCAATATGGCTTCTGTGGGGTTTACTGAGATTTTGCACGCTACAGATATAATAAGAGAGGGTGGTTATGCTCCAGCAACGGCTACACTATGTTCACTCATAATTTTGTTGTGGGTGTTGCATAGATTTAGCGTGCAAAGGAGAAATACATTGGGATTGCCGCCGGGACCGTTTCAATGGCCTATTATCGGAAATCTGAACCAGCTGAGAAAGCTTCCTCATCGTGATCTTCACAAGCTTGCTCTGAAATATGGGCTGGTGATGTTCTTAAAATTGGGATCTGTTCCCGCCATTGTTGTTTCTTCTTCTGCGATTGCAAAGGAGGTTTTGGAAACCCAGGATATAGTTTTTGCTAGCCGACCTGTTTGTGCTACGGGGAAATACCTTGCCTATAATTTCAAGGATATGGTATTTTCTCCTTACGGGCCTTACTGGAGACACATGAGGAAGCTGTGCGTGGTAGAATTGCTGAATTGTTTTTGTAATTGATGTATATTAAAAAAATTTAAACCTTTTTCAAACTATACTTATTTAATTACAATAATGAGAAATCATGATAGATAATGGAATTAGATGGTAACATAAGGGACTATACTTATTTAATTACAATAATGAGAAATCATGATAGATAATGGAATTAGATGGTAACATAAGGGAATGATAGATGTTGGAAGAGAAGAACAAAGAAGAAGATGCAATGAAGATGATAAACAAAGATATTCTTGATGAAAGGAAAAACTAAATGTACAAGAATTATAATTTTAAAATAAAGAGGAAGAAAATAAGATAATGTGATGTGGGAAAAAGGGATCTAGGTTCCAAATCACACTCTCCTACATCACAATGGAAGGAACAAAAAATGATCACAAACACCCACTTGGTTACTAACTACTATAGAAGAGCCAAAATGGTGGATTAGGGTTGTGCGCTATTTAGGGCTATCATTTTCCTCAAAGGTTCTCTCTTCTTCTTCTTCTTTTTTATGCCCATATTCTTGATGATGTTCCGCTTCCGAGATTTTTCTTATTTCAGCCTATTCTTCAAGCTTGTCTTCTTCTTTCTTTTACCTTTCTTTCTCTTCTTGTTCCTTTAAAGGAGGTATCTCTTTATCATGCTCAAGGCTCTCATATTGCTTTCTTGCTAGATGTTTTGTGTCTTCCATTTCCTCATTTGTATCTTTCTCTTCATTGGAGGGTTGGTTTTCAACTTCTTCTCCAACGTCCTTGAGTTGCTAGGCCAACTCCTCCTCAAGCTCTAGGTCAAAAGTCTCCACAATACATTTTGTTCCTGGCTCTTCAACATCTTCCTCAGAGGATTGTGTTTCCTCCTCTTCATGCACCACCTCATCAATTACTAGATGTTGATATTTGGGATGTTCATGGTAGTCATCTGCTTCTTTCTCCATTTCTTTGCTTGCTTCCTTTTCTTGCCTCTCCAACTCCTCATAAATTTGCATTGTTGCCTCCATCATAGTTGGCTCAGTTGGAGGAGGAGGTACAAGGAAGCCAACGACAACTTGATCCAAGGAAGCTTGCACCATAGGATTCATGAGCACCCCAGACAACTCTGATGGTATATTTTGCATGTGTCGAAGAAGATCCTCTGGGAGTGATAGAGTAAGAATTGTTGTCATTGCAGTGGCAAGTGTAAGAGATGATTATGGAGACATGGAAAAGGAAGAGATTGAAGAAGTGGTGGTGGATGAGGAATCTATGACCATGACTTGGGTTGTCAGTGAAGTGGAGGCAAGGTGGACTGAAATATCCACCCCAGGTAGAGAAGAGGCAATCATCGCTTGAGAAGTGGGAGGAGAAGAAATGGTAGTGATAATAGCAATAGCGATGACTACAAGAGTGGAGGAAAAAAGTGGGGACCTTGGTTGCTCAGTATCTTGTTCCTTTCGTTCAAGGAGCAAGTCCTTCTGGATAGTGGGAACTCCCATGAAACTAACCAAATTCTTGAGTTTCTTGGAAGGTTCACCCTCTGAGACTTTTTCGTGAGTAGACCCTGGACATAGGTTGGTGTTCAACCATTTCTTTCCTCTCCTTGGATTGTGTAGTGGGAGGAGATGTCAAAGCCTCCCCAATTGGGGCAGCAGTGGTAGAGGCATTGTCAGTCTCACTCTCAAGTGGATCTTCGAGCTCTCCATATGTTAGGGTCACTCCTTGCACCTTTAATTCAGCAACTTGCTCATTGATCCATTGCTTTGTTCTTGCCTCAATAGGCTTCATCAGCATGTTGAGGTCATTGAGCTCTTCCTCATTCTAGTCAATCAGTGGTAGCAGTAGATTGGCAATAATATCATACATTGGATCTACCACAATATTCTCATCTTCAACGATTTCATCCAGCACTGGAAACAAGTTTACTATTTTGACAAAGTACACCGTCATGTGCATGTAATGTTGCATATGCACCTCCTTATAGTCTCTATAATTGGCCCAAAATTCTTCTACATTATGTAGATGGGCGTACTCGATCCCAACTACATTCTTCAACTTGCCATAAGGTTCCAATTTGTACTCATTTAGCTCCTTATCGAAGTAGTCTACACACTGGGATGTATGAAGTTCATACATACCATAACCAAATATGAGGGGATAAGGGATCCTCTCTCTATGGTTGCTACTTAGGAGGGTGTATGCATGTTGCAGCTATTGGGATAGTTCAAGTAGTATCAGTCGGTCATTTGGGTATCAGTGCAGCTTATATGGCTTCTCTGAGAAACCCTCAGCTTGGATGTACATAATTTTTTGAAATTGAATGAACAAGAAGCCAAACCAGTAGATGTAAGCATTGGCATTATGGGTAAACCTTTTCTCAAAGTCACCTACAAGCAACCTGATGATATGCCCGATAAAGGAATCATTGACTCTACAATAGTATTTCTTGATGTTCTAGAACTAAAGCTGGGGATATCTATCATAGACCTTCAATTCGCTACATGGAGTTGGATTTGGTGCCACAAATAGTCCCTTGTACTGCGCACAATAGGCAAGAAAGTAGACTAGGTATGATGTCATATAAAATTATGAAGTCTTCTTGATGGCCACAAATTTCTCATGCAACCATTGGCTGATCTTTCTATCCCAATAGAATATGGTCTCTCCTTGGATTATCTCCTCCATGAAGTACAACATCCATTTCTAAAAGAAGGTTGCAATCGAGAGGCCCATAACTCCACTTAATAAGGTTACCAAGTCATGGTAATCCTCATAAAAGTCACTTCTAAAAAGGTCTTGGGGAATTTTGTTCATGCTATCCCTCTTCTCCTTAAACTAGTACCGATTGATAAGATTCTTACAATTGAGGGGGTCAGCATCCCATGTTTTCTGACCATATTCCTTGGTCGTCTCCTCCATTTCATCGAAGGTAGGGATATGGAAAGTTCTCCCTATTGACTTGGCAGATAAATCACCCAAAATATTTTCATCCCTATCCACTATCTTCTTTGTGTCCTCTTGGTATGCCTCTCTATAGGATATTACAAGCTCAGGAGCTATGAGGGTAGGTGGGAACCTGATAGCCTTAGCCAATCCACCTCTTTTGATATTTCTTGCATTTTTGTGGTGGGATTGATTTGGACCCTTTGCTTGCACTCATCAATATCAATATTTCCCAAATTAATATCTAAGATCTCTTTCCAATCTCTGGTGACCCTAGAATTGAGGGGTTTCCCTTGGAACTTGTACCTCATTTGGTCTTTATCTTCTCTACCCCTGGGTACTTTGGCAATTTTATTTCCTTTGTATTTCTCTACAGCTTCCTTTGAAGATCTTGCAGCTAGTTCCATATATCTTGCATTGAATTTCAAAAGTGTGGGTCGGAAGGTGTAGAAGAGCATTGAGTTTTGGTTGTTTTGAAACAACGAAGATGGGATAGAAGTCCGCCCAAGGAGGTCCACATCATAGGGTCCACAAAGGGCATGCACATTAATCATTTTCCCATGGTTAATCAAAGGGAAAAGGAAAGTTCGGGTTCCATGTATCGGGCAAACGGGAGCCTTTTGGCATTTGGCACGGCGAGAGCAGGACGAAAGTCAGCAAATGACAGTCTACAAGAGGAGGTTGCCTTAATTTTGAGCTTGGATGACACTTATGAACGTGGGACCTGATGAGAGGATGGGAGGGTTTTGAAGGTCATTTCAAATGGTGAACCTTGAACAAAAACCCACATATAGAGACCTGCAAGGAGACTCTGCAATGGGTCAGGATTTGGGAATTTTGGCGAAGTCAATCTTGAACGTCGATGGCAGGGGTGGGATCTGAGTAGTGAGAGGATGTGATCAAATAGTCATTTGAAATAGTGAAGCTCATAGGCATTATGCAGGCGGATGCCCACGCATGTAGATAAAAGAATCATTTCTAAGAGTGTTGATATTGAGTGAAGGCTTGTTTGTTTCTTTTGAGGGACAATAACCAAGACAACTAGTCATTTCTTCTATTTTAGGCTCTATAGGGACATGGATACCTTTCTCTCTATCACCACATCCTTTTCCACTATACCCAACTTACACAATATTCTTTAGATTGCAAGATTTTGTACTCTTCTTTAAAATAAGGCATAAAATCCAAAAAACTCCAATAGTTATTGTTTTGCATGATGAAATTAACACTAAGCAAATATTTCTTTGTCTCTTTTATTTCTTACAAAGGACAATAACTAAGACCACTAGTTTGTATCAATTTAGGATGCCCTAATGTTAAATTTGTCTTAAAAAAATCATTTGTAAGAGTGTTGATATTGAGTGAAGGCTTGTTTAATTCTTTTGAGGGACAATAACCAAAACCACTAGTCATTTCCTATGTGTTAGGCTCTATAGGGACACAAATACCTTGTTCTCTAGCACCACATCCTTTTCCACTATACCCAAGTTGTGTCATAAGTTCATAACCTCTTCCATAAATACTTTTCATTTCGTTTGGATTTGGTGGTTGCCCATAATCAACTTCATCAATTTTTTTTGTCTAATTTTCTTCTTCTTCTAAAGTGGTTGAGGCAAATGCTTTTAAATTTTGTGTTGACATTACTAACTTTTATTTTTCCATTTTAGACTCTTTTGTTGTAATCTTGTACTTTCTTATGAATGTAGGTGTTAAATCTAAGGAACCCCAATCATTTTCCAATAACTTTGTAACTTATTTGATATTCTTATCTTTTTCTTTCTCTTGCATGGGTTCCACTTGTGTAGTTTGTGTTAGTGTTTTCCAAGGATTTTCTTTTCCTTTCTCAATGTTCAAACAACTGTCTGGTTCAAGGCTATCTTTGATTGTATACACTTTGTTGTTGTATACATACTTAATTTTATGATGAAGAGTAGAAGATACCCCATTCATTGCATGAATCCAAGGACCACCTGAAAGAAGATTGTAAGAAAGATCATGAGGCATAGCATGGACCAGAGTTTGTAATGTTACCTTCCCAAATTTAATAGGTAATGTGATGACTCCAAGGAATTGTTTTCCTATGTTTTCAAACCCATGGATAGATAAAGAATTAGGGATAATGTCACTCTTATCCATATCAGTCTTCTCTGAAAGGCTCACACTACACACATTAAGCATCAAACCATTGTCAATAAGATTTTTCTTTATCCCAATTTTATTAACAATGGATAATATCATGAAATATTTATTTTGTTTTTTCTCTTCTAACGAAGGTAACTCATCTTTATGGAAAGTAATGTCTAAGTTGATTGGAGTTATAGCTTGAATTTGGGCAGCCACATCATTTGGTTTCATATTAGGAGGGGTAGGAACTTGTTGTAAATCACTTTCAAACATGTTATGTTAAATAGCTGAGGCTTGAATAAGATCCATAAGGATATCTTAGCAGGATTATTTTTAATTTGTTCAACAATATCATACTCATTTCCACTTTGTAAAGGAAAACAAGGAGCACTATGCAAGATAGGTTGAGGTAATGGGAGGGATGTTGGATTTTTTTGTCTTGGTTGTAGATTGTTTCTAGCGTTATATGTATGAGAAATGGTATTGTAACTCAATTGTTGCAAAAAATTATCATTATCAAGTTCCCTTATAGGTGGTTCCAAGATAAGATCGGGTTTATTTTGAACTTGTGGTTGTTGTGAGGGTGGATAAATGATAAGTTTAGGCTTAGGATATCACTTCAAGGGGTATCTATGTTGAATCCATCTTGTGTTATTTTTGTCCTTGATGTCACTCTATGATTATCTAGCATCTGATATCTTGGGTCCATGTGCAAAACTCGGTTGAGGTATTCTTATTACAAGTTATTTGCTCCATTGATCAGGTGATATATTTCTATTTTAACATTTTTGTTTCAGTACTTCACTTGATTTACAAGTGACTGGCATGATCAGTTCTTTCATAGGTTGATTACTTATGCTTGATCTATTACAAGCATCTTGACATTCGTCAAGGTATATTCCTCCATTTTCTGTCAGTGGCATGGGTATGAGGAATAGTTTGTTAATATTCTTGAAAATCTCAGTATTCAGATTTTGGCATATTATAAGGGTTGATCATTATTGTGGTAATGGAATTCTAAAATTTACATGAAGTTAGCCTTCATTAACCTTCACAAGGCATTGGAATGTATGGTACATTGAAAATTATAAAGCATTGGACTTTTTTAAGGTGGCAATCTGACTTTGGTCAATGGTATATAACTCAACAATTATTTTTATTTGATTTCGGTCTATTGGTTGATATCAAATTGGGCCTAAAGGCCAACAATAGGTAAAAGCATTGGTAAGGCTATGGACATTAATGTGCCTTACTATGGTACTACTGGAAGTTAAGCCAGTGACCACAGTAGTGCAGTGGAGACCGCCAGTGGCAAGCAAAACAGCTACCACTACACTACGAGCTGTTAGGATGTTAACCGCGGTAATGCGGTGTAAACAGTCAATGGCAAGAAAAAAGGTGTCGTTGTATTGTGAGTAGTCTAAATCAAGACCATAGTTGGGCGGTAAAGCATGTGGTAATGGTTAGTTTTAGCTACTGATGTATTGCAGGTAGTCCGAGGGTGGCCGTGGTTGTGCGGTAAGGAAACAAATGTCAATTTATTTTTGTTGGCATGCATGTCATGGATCTTTTTGCGGATTTCAAAGTGTATAATGATATTTTTTTTAATCATAACTATCCTCTCGGACTCCAAAATTGTATTCATCTCAGCAACTCAATTCATTTTTACTTGCTTTGGAAGATTAGGGCAAACTATTTTTCATTTCACACTATTCACTTTTTTTTCTTGGAAACCTCCTGGCCGCCATCATTGAGTTTGTATCTGAGTAGTTTCTCTGAGACATTTTCAGGGCCTCTACTCTTTGATAGCGTGTGAGAGAAATGAGAAGATGAACACCATGGTTGTTCCATTTATTTGCTTCTAGTCAAAGGGTGTTTGGCACGAGTTTGGAAGATAGTGTGGCCATTTTTCTCCTCTGCAGGACTCGTAAACTTTTTGTGACTGCAACCTCATTACTGTAAGGTATTCTTCTTGTGTTTGGTTTGCAGATTCATTTCTGGATAGTCAAGTTTAGTACGTGCAAAATATTTCTCTCTTCTGCAAACAGAAAAAAATGGAAAACATTTCTTTTCCTTCTCATGAAAAATCTGAAACGTTTACCAAATCTCTTGACAACATTTTTTTAACAATTTTCATACTAGTTTCTTCAATCGTGTCTTTAAGGTTGTGGGTCATCTTAAATGCTAAGAATCTCTTTTGTTCCTTACTTGGAATCGTGGGTAACTGTTATTTAGTGCATGATTACTAGCTTTCGGTTACATGTTGTTTGGGGTTTCAGTTACTTCATTTTCGTAGCAGCTTCTTGGACAAATTTCTTATGAAATATTTATTCTTCAATACTACTCCTGGGTATATTCTGGATGAGGTTTCATTTGCTAAAATTACTTCATTTGTTCTGTTGGGGTAAAATGGTTATCATTTTTTTTTCTAAAGATGAGTTCTCACTGCTTTTGTGTAAGCATTGCATGTGCAGGCTTCTAGTGAAGATATGTTTTGTCAAACCTCTATTTTTGGACATTGGTGTTCTATCCTTGATAGAAAGAAAGATTCCTCCTTTTATGTTCCCTGCAACATCAGAACTATTACTTGATAGTTGTTATGTAACCTAAAAACAACCTTGTATACTTTTTGGAAAGTGAAATTCAAGCTATAGTTGTAATACCTTCAAAATGTAATGATGTTTTTTTGTAAAAAGTGAAAAACAGAGAGATTAGGGTTCTATCATGACAGAAAAACAAATTTTGAAACAAGGGCATTACCATAAAGATATAAAAAAGTCCATTATGTTGTTTTGATGCTGAAAATTGGAAAACACAGTGTGTAGTCAGATTTGTAGCTTCTGTATGGAAAAAGGTTGAAAATCAAACAGCGAGAAAAGAAATAAAATATGTATCATTGCAATATAGTTTGATGAGATTGTATTGTGACTATGATAAGATTTTCCTCAAGCCGTATTAAGGCTTGATAATGGGTGGAACACTGAAGAGTCATTCCTTACTTTTGAGCATTTTACACATTGTCCGTCAAGAGGCACTTGACAGAAATCAAGTGAAATAGAGAGATCCTATGTACTATTGTACATTCTATTGAATATTAGGAAAGGGGTTGGTGCTTCATGAGATTGGTGTCTCTAAACAGAGGGGTTGGTGCTCCTTGAGTTGGTGCTCAGAAATCAACCATTGAGGCTTTGTCAAAATAAATTATTGAAATGAAAGCCTAAAAAAGGTAGCAGGTTAAGGAGTGGTTTTTCTACCCTAGGATGGTTTTTCACTCGGCATATCTTGTGTCTATTTGTGTCTTTTTGATTCATCTACTTCAGTACTTTACTTCTTTAAAATGCAATGTTACACTACTCATTTCATTTTATATGATTGCATTCAAATACATGAATGACACTATAAATGAGAACATATGTATGGTTATTTTCAGTTTTAGTTAAAATTATTTAAAAAGTTATAAAAATTTATTCACCCCCCCCCCCCCTCTCAGTGTATTTTCACTCCAACAATTGGTATCAGAGCCTAGGGTCCTCTGATAGGTCTTTCCAACCTAGGATTCATTTTGGACTTGGAGTCTATTCAAAATGTCTCAAGCTCATGAAGGTACTTCCATGACTAGAGCTTCATTATTTGATGGAACTAATTATGTATTCTGGAAAATCAGAATGGAGACTTATTTAACTTCTATTGACCTTGATGTCTGGAGCATAGTATTGTCTGGGTACACTGTACCAGCTACTTTACCAACTAATTCTGATGAAAATAAGAGATATGAAACCAATGTAGGAGCAAAGCATGCTCTTCGATGTGCTCTGACTAAATTTGTCTTCATCAAAGTCATGCATTGTAGTTCTACTAGAGAAATATGGACTAAAATTGAAACTATCTATCAAGGAAATGAAAAGGTAAAACATTCCAAAGTCCTCACTTTAAAACATCAATTTGAAGAATTAAAAATGAGGGACGATGAAAAAGCTTTTGACTATTTTTTGAGAGTTGATGAAATAGTAAATTACATGAAGGGTCTGGGAGAAGAAGTCAAGAAGTTTGATGTTGTAACCAAGGTCATCAGAACCTTGACAACAAAATTTGAAGCTAAGGTAGCTACTCTAGAAGAGAAGAAACATTTTACCCAGCTTACCCTTGATAGTCTACAAGGCACTCTGACTACCTATGAAATGAGGATCAGTAAAAAAAACACCACTACAAAAGAATCAACATTTAATGCTGAAAGGAAAGAAAGGGACAAGCTCTCTGAATCGAAATTTTTTGATTCTACATAATCCCATTTTGTGAGGAAATCCAAAAAGGGTTATGGAAAGTATAAGGGAAAACTTCCCTTCAAATGCTTTAACTATGGAAATATAGGCCACTTTTCTACAAAGTATCCCTTTGGTGACAAAAAAATAGAGATAACAAGAAATATGAGAAATTTGCCAAGAAAAAGGCTTATAGACCCAAACATAAATTCAATTTCAAAAAGAAGAAAAGTTTGTTCAGCAAAAATGAAATAGATTCTGAATCCAATGATTCTCTAGCCGAAGAGGATGAAAATATCTTCATGGCTGAAATCATTCAGCAAGATGAAACTAACAACAATGATGTTGAAGAAGGTGAAGTGGACTATGAAGGAGAACTTAAATGTGCTCTAAAAGAGATGAGAAAACTTAAGAAATAGTTGCGTGCTCAAGAACAAAATGTTGTTCAAGATAGTTCACAAGAGCAACTCATAAATCTTGAGATGACTTCATTAAAAACTCAACTTGAAGAATCAAAGAGATTTGAAGATTGTCTTTGCATTGACATAAGTTTTAAAGACCAAGAAATTCAAAAACTTGAGAATGAGATTGTAGATCTCAGGAAGACTATTGAGAAATATGAAAGCACTCTTAAACTGAATGACATGCTCAGTAAATAGAAATTAAACAAAGACAAAACTTGTATTGGCTTTGTTAAAGGTGAATGTTCAAATGATAGTGAAAAGAACAATGTTGTTGCTAGAAACAAAAATCCTAAACTCAAACATTATGATTTTGTCAAGGATCATATTCATCCTTTTAGGAGCAAAAAAATGGTTTACAACTCCTACCCTCTCTTTTATGGGTATTGTTACTTCTGCAATAAATTTGGTCACAAAGTAAACTCTTGCAGATTTATGAATTCTAGAACTCCTAAATTTGGCTTTAGGCAAAATCATGGTTTTGCAAGACAAATCAGATGTTTCACATGTAAGTCCTTGGATCACTCTGCTAAGAAATGCAATGTTGATTAGTAGAATAAACAACTGAAAACCATCAAAGTTTAGAAACCCAAAGCAATTAAAAACATTGAACAGATTATGCTTGTTCAAACTGCTTTTCACTCAAATAAAAAGGACCTATGGGTCCTGGACAGTGGTTGTTCAAACCACATGACTGGTGACAAAGAAAAATTTACAAATCTAGAAGACTATGTTGGTGGATATGTAAAATTCAGAGACAACTCTAGAATTCAAATCAAATGTGGAGGTTCTTTGTTTCTAAATAAAGACACTCCAATTGAAAATGTATACTATGTAGAAGGATTAAAACATAACCTTCTGAGTGTCATTCAAATATGTGATAGTGGCTCAAGTCTTGTTCACTTCACAAGGATGTGAAATCAAAAACCAGTCAGGTAAAGTTTTTGTTGCTGCAAGAAGGACCAAGGGAAATGTCTACAACTTACTTCACACCTCTGGACATGAAAAAAATCATGGTACATGCTTAATGAGTCATGTTGACGAAAGTTGGTTGTGGCACAAGAAACTAGGCCACATTAATTTTGACAATATGGTTAGAATTAGCAAAAATAAAAATGTGAGAGGTCTTCCCCTTCTTAGAGAACGTGACAAAGTTGTTTGCAAAGAGTGTCTCAAAGGAAATAAAACCAAGGAAGAAATTGATCAAATTAAAAAAAATTAGACTTGGGATCTATTCCCAAGACCAGATGACAAAAATTTCATAGGAGGCAAGTGGATCTTTAGAAATAAACATGATGAACATGGTCATGTTGTTCGCAACAAGGCTAGATATGTCTACAAAGGATATGCTCAGCAAGAAGGTATTGATTTCAGTGAAACTTTTGCTCCTGCTGCTAGGCTTCAATCCATTAGAATTTTCTTGGCATATTCTATTTTCAAAAATTTCACTATATATCAAATGGATGTAAAAAATGCCTTTCTAAATGGATACTTAGAAGAAGAAGTTTACATAGAACAACCTGAAGGGTTTATCTGTAAAAACAAACCCAATCATTTCTATAGGCTGAAGAAGGCTCTATATGGCCTAAAACAAGCTCCTAGAGCTTGGTACTCTAGATTGGACAGTCACTTACTGTCAAAAGGTTTCATTAGAGGAGGAGTTGATAGCAATTTATATGTTAAAATTGAAGGATCCGATATTCTTGTTGTTGAAATTTATGTTGATGACACTATTTCTGGTTGCAACAATATTGCCTTGAGTAAAAAATTCTCACAAATCATGGAATCTGAATTCGAAATGTCAATGTTGGGAGAACTGTCATTTTTCTTAGGTCTTCAAATTTCACAACTTGACTCTCGCATTTTTTTATCTCAAGAAAGATATGCAAAAGAAATGTTTAAAATGTTTAAAATGGATGAAAGTCATCCTGTAAGAACTCCAATGGCTATTGGCCTTAAACTTAGCAAGGTTGATGACTCTCCTACTATCAACCCAACTGACTATAGGTCAATGATAGAAAGCCTACTGTATCTAACAGCATCAAGACCTAACATAATGCAAGTTGTTTGGATGGTTTCTCATTTTCAATCATCTCCTAAGGAATCTCACATCAATGTTGTGAGAAGGATTCTTAAATATGTACAAGGCACAATTGATTATGGGCTCTGGTATCCCAGAAGAAATGATTTCTCTTTAGTAGCTTATATTGATTCTGATTGGGCAAGATGTCTAGATGACAAGAAAAGCACCAGTGGTGTTGCTTTCTTTCTTGGTGATCGTTTAGTGGCTTGGCACAAAAAAAAGAAATAATTTGTTTCCCTCTCTATTGCTGAAGAAAAATATATATCTACCACTTCTTCCTGCACTCAGGTAATTTGGATGTCACAGACATTATCAGATATGGGTATTGAAATTCCAAAACCTATCGCTATTTTGTGTGATAATACTAGTGCAATCAGTATCTCAAAAAATCCAGTTATGCACTCTTGGACTAAACACATAGCTATAAAATTTCATTTTCTTCATGAAAAGGTGTTGGCTAATGAGGTATTTGTGCAATATGTTCCTACACAAGCACATGTTGCTGACATTTTTACAAAACCGTTGGCTAAAGATGTTTTTGAAAGACTTAGGTCTCGATTGGGAGTTGTCTCTCAATCTCTGTTATCTTAATCAGTCTATCTTGGTGATAGGGGGAGTTGGTTAGCTCTTCCTGCAACTCAATCTTATTGCTTAAAGGTTACATCTCTAGTCTGTTGAATATTCACAGTTGGTTTTGATTTATCATTGTTGGTCTCCCTGTATCCTTGTGTGAAAAAGGGGGAGAATTTTGTACATTCGGTTACAGTTCATTATCTTTGGTTTGGTGGCTCAGTTTTGCCATCAAGGACAAAGGGGGAGTTTGTTGAATCCCTCTTGTGTTATTTTTGTCCCTGATGTCACTTTGTGATTCTCTGGCATCTAATATCTTGAGTCCATGTGCAGATCTCGGTTGAGGTATTCTGATTACAGGTTATTTGCTACATTGATTAGGTGATATATTTCTGGTTTAACATTTGTGTTTCAGTACTTCACTTGATTTACAAGTGACTGGCATGATAATTTCTTTCACAAGTTGATTACTTATGTTTGATCTATTACAAGCATCTTGACATTCGTCAAGGTATATGCGTCCATTTTCTGTCAGTGGCATGGGTATGAGGAATAGTTGTTTAATATTCTTGAAAATCTCAGTATTCAAATTTTGTCATATTATAAGGGTTGATCGTTATTGTGTTAATGGAATTCTAAGCGTTACATGAAGTTAGCCTTCATTAACCTTCACAAGGCATTGGAATGTATGGTACATTGAAAATTATATAGTATTGGACTTTTTTAAGGCGGCAATCCAGCTTTGGTCAAAGGTATATAAATCAACAATTATTTGTATTTGATTTCAGTTTATTGGTTGATATCAAAATGGGCCTAAAGGCTAACATCAGGTAAAATTGTTGGTAAGGACACATATGTTAATGTGCCTTACCGCGATACCACTGGAAGTTAAGCCAGTGACCACGGTAGTGCGGTGGAGACCGCCAGCGGCAAGCACAACAGTTACCGCTACACCGCGAGCTGCTAGAATGTTAACCATGGTAATGCGATGTAAACAATCAGTGGCAAGAAAAAATGTACCATTGTACCACAAGTAGTCTGAAGCAAGATCGCGGTTAGGTAGTAAAGGATGCGATAACAGTTAGTGTTAGCTACCAATGTACCGCAGGTAGTCCAAAGGGTGGCCACGGTTATGCGGTAAGGAAATAGATGTCAATTTATTTATGTCGGCATGCATGTCGTGGATATTTTTGCGGATTTCAAAGTGTAGTAATGGGAATTTTTATAATCATAACTTTCCTCACAAACTCCAAAAGTTTATTCATCTCAGCAAAGGAATTCGTTTTTACTTGCTTTGGAAGATCAAGGCAAACTGTTTTTCATTTCACACTATTCACATTTTTTTCTTGGAACCCTCCTGGCCACCATCATTGAGTTTGTATCTCAGTCATTTCTTTGAGACATTTGCATGGCCTTTACTCTTTGACAGTGTGTGAGAGAAATGAGAGGATCAACACCATGGTTGTTTGAGTTGTTTTCTTCTAGCCACAGGGTGTTTGGCACGAGTTTGGAAGACAGTGAGGCCTTTTTTCTCCTTTGCAGGACTGGTAAACTTCTTGTGACTACAACCTCATTACTGTCAAGTATTCTTCTTGTGTCTGGTTTGCAAATTCATTTCTGGACAGTCAAGTTTAGTACTTGCAAAATATCTCTCTTCTACAAATAAAAAAAAATGGAAAACATTTTTTTTTTCTTCTCATGAAAAATCTGAAACGTTTACCAAATCTCTTAACAACATTTTTTTTAAGGTTTTCATACCATTTTCTTGAATCGTGTCTTTAAGGTTGTGGGTCATCTTGAATGCTAATAATATCTTGTGTTCCTCACCTGGAATCGTGGGTAACTATTATTTAGTGCATGATTACTAGCTTTCGGTTACATGTTGTTTGCGGTTTGGGTATGTGCAAGATCATCATGGAAAAAATAGGCACTTAAGTGGCAATAAAAAGACATAAAATCAAAGTTAGACAACTTGACGTAAAAATTTGAATAAGTTATCTATAAAAATAGAATCTGTAGAAAATTTAATTTAGTTTCTAAACTACTACACCTTTATTTAAAAAAAAAAATCTATTTGGTGAAAATTTGAAATTTCAATGCAGTAGTATTTAAATTTCAGGGTAAAAATAGAAAGTAGGTGTCTGTCTGACCACCCTAACCACAATAAAATGATAATATTTTTTTATAAGATTTTAGATATAACTAGAGGACTCATGTCTCGATGTGATGCATATTTTTTTATAATTTGTTTCCAGTTAAATAATTAATTATAATTTTTTTATTACAAATTTTAAAAAATATAAAAGCTCGTCTATCTAACCATCTTAACTTGGTCAAAAATTCATGAAATTATTATTATTGTTTTTTTAATCCTATAGTATGAAAAGAATAGAATGTGACACATGTTTCGGATTCAAAAAATGTGATACTGTTTGAAAGTTATAGATGTTTTTCAATAAGCCTATCAATCAGGACTTTATTCGTAATTCTAATAGAAAATGAATAATAATTATTTATTAAATTCAAAGTAAAGCATAATTTATATTGGTGGAAATTTGAAAATCTCCTCTAAAAACCCTTTTCGTTTCATCAATTTTGGGTAAAAAAGAAGTTGTCAGCCACATGGGCCATCATATGGCTTACATATCGCCACTTTTTGGCCAATCATGATCCTACACACACCCGTTTCAGTTACTTCATTTTCATAGCAGCTTCTTTGACAAATTTCTTATGAAATATCTATTCTTCAATACTACTCCTGGTTATATTCTTGATGAGGTTTCATTTTTTTAAATTACTTCATTTGCATTGTTGTTTATGTTAGGGTAAAATGGTTATCATTTTTGTTTTTAAAAGATGAGTTCTCACTACTTTTGTGTAAGCACTGCATGTGCAGGATTCTAGTGAAGATATGTTCTATCACACCTCTATTTTTGGACATTGTTGTTCTATCCTTGATAGAAAGAAATATTCCTCCTTTTATGTTCCTTGCAAAATCAAAATAGTTACTTCATAGTTATTCTGTAACCTGAAAACAACCTTGTATAATTTCTGGAAAGTGAAATTTGAGCTATAGTTGTAATACCTTCAAAATGTAATGATGTTTTTTTTGTAAAAAGTGAAAAACAAAGAGATTAGGGTTCTATCATGACATAAAAACAAATGTTGAAACAAGGGCATTACTATAAACATACAAAAAAGTCCATTCTATTGTTTTGATGCTGAAAATTGGAAAACATAGTGTGTAGTCTGATTTGTAGCTTTTGTATGGAAAAAGGTTGAAAATCAAACAGTGAGAAAAGAAAGAAAAGATGTATCATTGCAATATAGTTTGATGAGATAGTATTGTGACTGTAATAATATTTTCCTCAAGCTGTCTTAAGGCTTGATAATGGGTGGAACACTGAAGAGTCATTCTTGACTTTTGAGCGTTTTACACATTGTTCGTCAAAAGGCACTTGACAGAAATCAAATGAAATAGAGAGATCCTCCATACTATTGTACGTTATATTGAATATCAAGAAAGGGGTTGGTGCTCCTTCATATTGGTGTCTCTAAACAGAGGGGTTGGTGCTCCTTGATTCAATGCTCAGAAATCAGCCATTGATGCTTTGTCAAAATAAATTATTGAAATGAAATCCTGAAAAAGGTTGCAGGTTAAGGAGTGGTTTTTCTACCCCAGGAGGGTTTTCCACTCGGCATATATTGTGTCCATTTGTGTCTATGTGGTTCATCTTCTTTAGTAATTTACTACTTTAAAATGCAATGTTACACTACTCATTTCAGTTTATATGATTGCATTTGAATACATGAATGACACTATCATTGATAAATGAAAATATATGTATGGTTCTTTTCAGTTTCAATTTAAATTATTTAAGAAGTTATAAACACGATTCACCCCCTCTCAGTGTATTTTCACTCCAACAATCTAATGTGTATAACATCAAAATACTTGTCCAATTCATGATCTATTAGTGAAGGATTCTAATGTCACTTCATCATCTTCATCTAAGGATGCCACATTATTATTGCTTGAAATACATGTGTCAATATTCTTTTTGTTTTGCACCATGATATCTTCCCTAGTAGGATTTTTTTAGCAGAGCTACAAACTAGATGCTCATGACATTCAAAGGTTGGTTATGCTAAAATTACTTCATTACAGTTAAGTGAGTTATCAATGGTTGAATTTTCTTTCTTATCAATGATGTCATTCTATTGTTCAATAATGTTTCCCCTAGGGGAAGGGATACAATTAGGAATCTCATAACTCTCATTGGTTTGGTCTTCTAACAACAAAATATATTCTTCACAATTAGAAAATATATTGGGAGAAGACCAAATTTGATTGTTATGATTATCCAACATTGCATTACGTTTCACTAAAGCATTCTCATAAGTGGGAGGGATGAAATTTTTCATGGCATGCTTAGAAAGATATTATACTAACATTGTGTGTCCAAAAATGAAAAGAACTTCTAACCATCTTATGCAATGATGTAAGAATGTAAACAATGTATATGCAAAGATGAAAAGTACTTTTATCCAATTTATGCAAAGCTTCAATAATGAAAACAATTTGTATCCATAAATGAAAATCACTTTTATCAAACTTATACAAAGCTAAACATGAACGTAAACATTGTGTATGTAAAAGTGAAAAGTACTTTTATCCATATTATGCAATGCTTCAAGAATGTAAATATTTTTTACATCTAATTTTTTTTGCTACTAAGATTGATTTTAGAATGATTAAAAAATGAC